>JANFOE010000337.1:600000-846339 GCA_025667525.1 Glebionis coronaria
GTCTTCATTCGAAACTTTTAGAAATCCTTTACTCGGAACTTGTTGATCCGGAAGTTCGTCCGGAACTTTTGGTCCGGAAGTTTATTCGGAAGAAATGGAAATAAGACTCATTCGGAACTTAAACAGCAAACGTTCATTCGGAACTTTTCACTCATCCGGAACTTTCAGTTCATTCGGAACTTTTGACTCATCCGGAACTTTCAGTTCATCCGGAAGTTTAAAAGATAAAAATTGATTCGGAACTTTTTATTCACCCGGAACTATTGGTTCATCCGGAACTTCAGTTCATTCGGAAGATTAGGTTCATCCGGAATTTTCAGTTCGTTCGGAAGTTTACAACTGATTCGGAACTTTTAAAGGAAAACTCAATCGGAACTTTTCAAAAACATGTTCATTCGGAACTTTGGTGTTCATCCGGAAGTTTGGTGTTCATCCGGAACCTGGGAACACAAGAACAGTCGTTTTACCCGAAGAACAAGGAAACCAATTTTTATCCAAAAATCACCAAGTTTTTCACCAAAAACTTAAATAAACTAATCACAAAGCATCTACTAACCATAAACTACAAATCCCATCAACAAAAACACAAAACCCAACAACTTTTGAAGATCAAATCAAATAAAATAAAAACATAAGAACTAGAAGAGAAAGATGATGATGAACAAGATGAAATGGAAAGATTAAACAAGAACTTGTATTGATGATTAATGTTTTAACAAGATCAAACAAAGATTAAGATTACAAGATTTGAGAAACAAAGATCAAAATTCACCAAACACCCTAGTGGTGTTGGTGATACCTACGAAACAGAAAGGAGAGAAAAGTGGGGAGAAAGAAACTCCAAAAAAAATCTGACTGGCTAAATGTGTGAGGGGTGGTCTATTTATAGGCTTGTCTTTTGGTTGGTGAGTGGGCTTTCTCCCGTTCTTCTTGTCTTCTCGTCTTTTCAGAAAAGTTGACGTTTTCGATTCTGATTCGGGATTTGTCGTCGATTAAATTCAACTCGTCTTTTAATTTCTTCGTTTAATAGACTTGAGTTTCTTCGACTTATGTAAATCTTCCATCTTTGGTCCTTTTCTTCGATAAATCTTCGAATAGGCCCAGTGACTTCAAATCTTTTGCATCTCTTGGACAATAGACTTTATCTTGAGTCCTTTTCTTCGATAGAACCCGTGCAATTCCATGTTTTCTTCAATATTCATCCGGTTGGCTCTGAAAACACAATAAACACAAAAACCACGCATAATTCCAAACAAATGATATTAAATACGTGTTTTGGTCTCGTTTTAGCCAGAATTAAGTGGTAAAAGGATGGGTGTTTACACACCTATCAAGAGTCGTTTATCAAGGGAACTTTAAAATGCGATTTCTAAACTTGAAAAAGTCTAAGAGTTTGAAAGATCCTATAGATGACTCGAAAACCCAAAACTTTGATTTAATTGGCTAAGTATCCACGACTCTCATTCCTTGATATTTTAAATTGTGGAGAACGAGAGATGATAGAGTCAATTATAACTTTGGTATTCTTTCGTGAATTTATGTGAGTTGATTATAAGCCTATTCTCCCATCGCTTGTTAATAAATATATCTGAAATAAATAAGGTTGTACGAATTGAAAAGTTACTTAGCATCTAGCACAAGATCGTTTAAAAGTCGCTCGGTATTAATTAGAGTTCATAGCCAAGGCATAACTTATTGAAGCGGGATGCGAAGATTGGCGAGTCCGAAAAGGTCCTAACAAGACATGAGGGCTACATTTTGTTGCTAAAGATCCAAAAGTGATGTGAAGAATAATTTATCAAAAATCAATATGAAGGATCGAGACACACGAAGAAAAGCAAAAACTCCCCTAAAGAACATGGAGAAGTCTATCCAAAAAGGCCCTAACAAGGTATGAGGATAAATAGATCCAAGTCCTAAAAGGAGGCGGATCGTTGTATATCAAATTCAAAATAAGGATTGGAGAAAAAGGAAGAAGTCGTGGTCCAAAGATGAAGAATCTCTCAAAACTTCAAGTGAAGAAATCCCTATTATGAAGAGAAGACCATAATTTCAAGAACGTCTCTCAAAGACTTGAAGTATGAAGTCGCTGCCAAATATCGGTCCGAGAAAGGTCTCAAATCGTGAAGCGAGTTATGCCAAGATATGAACTTTATGAGGTCCCGAGAAGCAGTTTTAAAAGATTTTGTCCTTTATCTAACTATTGATTAAATTGTCCCACTTTATTTCCAGCTTAAATAACTATCGAAATAAGTCAAACAATGCATCCTCGTGATCATTCAAGACAACAATAAAATATAACAGATACACCTAGGAATAAGGGAGTCTAAGTAAATAATTGGGCCACATGAGTTCGTGTTAGTTTGCTAACTTATAATAACAATGAAACTTGAGAATGATGAACATTCATGACAACCTAAAACCCCAATGTAAGTCTTTGAATTCTTTACTTGTTTTGTTTTTTTTGTCTCCTTAGTGTTTAGTATTTAATAAAGGCCAAGGTGGGTTATTTATGATGAGAAATGTAATTTGTGCTTTGAAATTAATGCATTGCATGAGGGCATTGAAACGGTCAAGTGTAGGGGATTTAATAAGTGTGAAAACACTTATCCTTTTACCACATATTTCCAATAATAACAAGACCAAAACGTGTATTTTATGTCGTAAAAGTCGAAATTATGCGTGGTTTGTGTTTTTATTGTGTTTCAGGATAAAAATTTGCAAAAGGAAGAAAACATGGGCTATCACGGGCTTTTATCAAAGAAAAAGACAAAAGACGAAGTCAAAAGATCGAGAATGCAAAAAGAACGGAAGTCCAAGGCCTATTCTGAAGATTTATCGAAGAAAAAGTCTAAAGACGGAAGTTTAATGAAGTCTAAGAACTCAAGTCTAATTATAGAAGAAAATTATAAGACAAGTTCAACTTATATCGACAAATCCCAAGACGACGTCGAGAAAGACAAAGAAATTAAATCGAGTCGAGACGAGAAGAAAGAAAGAAGGAAGCACAAACACTTAATCTCCCCACCTCCTATATACCATCCTAATATGTCATTAGGAGGGTGTTAGTTGGTTGTAGTTAATTTTTAGTTTTTATTAAGTGTGTTTTTATTTTTCTCTCTAGTTTTTCTTTGAAGCTTATTAAATCTTTACTTTAATCTTTTAATCTTTGATATTAATCTTTAATCAAATCAAGCTTATTTCTTAATTCTCATTCTACCTTTCTTAATCTTTTTAATCTTGATAATCATGTGGTTTATTTTAATTTTGTTGCTGATTTGATTGTGTAGTTTTTTTTGGTTGTGCGTAATGAATTGGGATTTTAAAAGTTTCTATTAAAGTGCTTATTTTCTTAATCTTAATGCTTAATAGTTCTTAAAAATAAGTTGATTTTGATAAGTTAATATTTTGATAAAAAGTTTATTTTCAATATTTAGATTATTTAGTGTTTTAATAGTTTTTAAATTTTGGCTTATTAGTTTTTCTTAAAAAATCTTTTTGGTTTAAGTTTTGGTAAGTGCTTATTTTAGATTTGCTTATTTGTTTAAGTTTTTGTGTAATCCGAGCTTCTTAAAACCCCTTTATTCCGGATATAGCATCCTTCCCTTCATTCCGGATAGTGTGTTTCAACTGATTCCGGATAGTGAGTATCTGTCATTTATTCTGAATAGCCAAGAGATCCATATTCCGGATAACTACTTTAACCTTCAATTCCGGATAAGCTCCCCCGAGTTATTCCGGATAAGCCCATGTTGTAAAACATTTCGGATAAGCATTTCTAGTTAGATTCCGGATAAGCCCATGAAGAAGGATTCCGGATAAGTCCCCTTTTATGTATACCGGATAAGCATCACAAGTTCATTTTTCCGGATAAGTAGTAGGAGTAATTTTTCCGGATAAGCACCTGAAAGTCACATTGCGGAAAGCCTTCGAAGTCACTTTTTCCAGATAAGCCTTTTAAGTAATTATTCCGGATAACTGTTCGAATATTATTCCGGATAAGCATCATCAAGGATTCCGGATAAGCCCCTTTATTTCCATTCCGGATAAGCTGCAGAAATAAAGATTCCGGATATGTATATGTTGTGGATTCCAGATAAGGCTTCAAAGTATTTATTCCGGATAAACCTCTCAATTTTGTATTCCGGATAGTCATCAGAAGAATTATTCGGGATAAGGTTTTCTTATTTCTAGTTTTTAATTTAAGTTTTATTTTTCCAGCCTTTTTACTTAGAATTATATTAACTTGGCTTGTTTTAGTTCAATCTTTAAAGTTTACATTTTTTACAAGTTTTAATCATTTACTTTTCAATTTTTAAAGTCTTTAATGTTAGTTTAAAATATTTTCATGCTTTCATTTTTACTTATTTACTCAACGACATTTTCATTTTTAGCTTAAAATAGATAATCAAACCTTTTTTTATATTCCACCAAGAACGGCTGAGTCGCACTATTAACTAGTAATCAATTCGAAAAGATCGGACGTTAACTTTTTATACTTGGCTAAAAACCTTGTATTAATTTATTCCTAAGATTTCTAATGTCACATTCCGAAGAAAACAAGTATTGCGAAGAAACAACTATTCCGAAAAAAATTGACATGGCTGCTTGGAAGCTTGCTTCCCTTTTGCCGCCAAATTAAGCTAGTAGGTTGCTAGCTTGAGCTAGCTGCCTACTAGCTTGTTTATTTATTATTTTGTTCCGTAATTGTTTAGTTTAATCTGAAAGTTCAACCGATTTTATTTCTGAAAGTTACGTATTTTTAGTTATGTTTTTCGTCTAATTTTAAAATTAATAGTTTTTCGTAAAGTTCAAGTTTTATCTTTTATTTAGTACCCGCTTTAGGTTTTGCCTCGTTTAACTTTAAAGTATCCACTTAGTTTTATTCTCTCCTTTTTCATTAAGTAAACTTTATTTCGTGTCGAAAGTTAATTTCTTCGTTTATTTTATTTTTACTAATTGTTTTGTTTTAATTTACGTTTTATTATTTGTTTTGCTCCTTTATTATTAGTAATTTGTTTTAATTTCTCGTCATTTAATTTTTAATCATTTATAGCTTTATTTACCTTGCCTTTTACTTTAAAGTTTTGCAATTTTATTTTACAACAACGACCAATCTATTTCTTTTTCACCAAAAACGACTGAGTCACACTTAAACCAATAGTCAATTCGAATAAAATCGAGACGAACGAATTTTTATACTAGCAAAATACCCTGTATTAAATGGCGCCGCTGTTGGCTCTTTTCGTATAGATTAACGGTTTTCTGTGATAGACGCGTTAAATTTTGGGGATACGTTCACTCGTGAACGTTATTTTTCTTGCTCAAAAATTTTTAAAAATCCATAAAAATTAAAAATTTTCAAAAAACAAAAAGATTTTTAATTTTATTTTTTACACGTACATATATATTCTCTATTTCTTTGTATCTTTTTCTTTGCTTTTGCAGGTGTATGCGTACTAGATCTTCAACTTATTCAGAGCCTGAGACTCGTGAAGATTTAGATATGGCTGGTGTGCACAACAACAATAATCCAACCCACCCCAACATGAATAACAACAACAATGGTCCTCAACCAGACCTTCGAACGATGAAGGAGTTGTGCCAACCCACAATGAATGGACGCGGAGGACCGATTGCGCTGATGCAAATCACGGCTCCAGAGTTTTTGTTTAAGCATCACATGATCCAACAAGTTCAAAACACTTGTCCGTTTCGCGGATTACCGGATGATGATGCCAACAAACACCTCGACAAGTTCATTACCGTTACTCAAATCATGAAGTTGCCCGGGGTTACTATGGATCTTCTTCGCCTTCACCTATTTCCACACACCTTATCCCACCATGCCAAAAAAAGGTTTGATCGTCTTCCGAAGAATTCAATTCATACTTGGGATGAGATGACTCAACGCTTTTTGTCGCGCTATTTTCCACCATCCATGCTCACGAGCCTTCGGAATCAAATCAATGGATTTACACAAGAACCTGATGAATCACTTTTTGATGCTTGGGAACGATATAATGTTTTGATTGATCGATGTCCAAACCACAACATACTCCCCGTTACTTTGATTGATACTTTCTACAACGGCTTAACTTTTCGTGATCGTGATACGATTAATGCAGCCGCCGGTGGCACATTTATGAAAAGAAGACCTGAGGAGTGTAGAGAGCTTATAGAGAACATGACTACTCACCACAAAAATTGGGATTCATCCGCATCTTTAAGGAATAACCCGAGAATCAATATTTCTTCTACTTCTTTAAACCCTAATATCACCGAATTGACCCACGCAATGGTCGAAATGAGCAAGAATATGCAACTCTTGGCTACAAATCAACAACAACAAGTTAAAGCTGTAGCACTTTCTTATGAAATCTGCGGCGGTCCTCATTCATACACTGATTGTCCTTCTAATCATGACAATCCGGAAAACGTGTATGAGGCTTATGCTAACTATTCAACGGAAAACTACCAAGCCCGACCTCAAGGTGATCGTAACTTGCTAAGTTATCGTTCTAAGAACTTTCTTTCACCCGGTTTTTCTCCTAAAAACCATAACCCCAACAACTACAATAGAAGAAACCCAAACCCACGTCGAGCTTCTAATCCTGATCACCCACCCGCTCAACAAGCACCACCCATTAATCAAGATATTGAAGCTTTCATGAAGACCTAAGGAGAGAAAATCAAGAATCTACAAAGCCAAATCATCAATTTGAAAGGAGATATCACTAAGTAAGGTAATGATATTAGAACCGAGCTTCGACATGATATGAAAACCTCTTTTAGCAATCAAACGAATGATTTGAAGAATATGATGGCTAGTTTCTTTCCAAGTACTCAACCCTCTACTTCGGGCTCTCTTCCTTCAAATACCGTAACCAACCCAAGAGCAAATGTGAGTGCTATTACCACACGCAGTGGAGCTACCTTAGTAGGACCATCTATCCCTCTCCTAGTAACTCCATCTACACCTCCTCCGCCACCATTTATCCCTCCTACTCCCACGCCTAGTATTAGTTCTCCATTGCCGTCTCCACCTCTACCAGCAGAAGTTCCCAAGAAAAACCCTTCACCCACCCACCTTCCACCTATAAACCCAACATCCCATATCCTTCTCGGTTAGACAAGAGAAAATTGCTTACTAATGAGGATGCTCAAATCACTTCTTTTATGAAGATGATCTCTCAAATGAATTTCAACATTAGCCTCGTTGAAGCACTTGTCCAAATGCCGAAATTCGTCAAAACATTCAAGGAATTGCTTAACAAGAAGGAAAAGATGGCTGAGTTTGTCAACACAAGCTTAAATGAAAACTGTTATGCAGTCATTCTTAAAGAACTTCCGGAAAAAATTGGAGGTCCCGGTCGTTTTGTGTTGCCTTGCATTTTTAACAAAACCGAAGAATTTACTGCCTTAGCCGATCTCGGGGAAAGTATAAATTTGATGCCTTTAAGTGTTTGGAAAACACTATCATTACCCGACCTTACTCCAACAAAGATGACTCTTGAGCTAGCAAATCATACTCTCGCTTACCCCGTTGGTATTGCCGAAGATGTCTTTATTAAAGTTGGTACCTTTACTTTTCCGGTCGACTTTGTTGTTGTTGATTATGAAATGGACCCTCGTATTCCATTAATACTTGGTCGGCCATTCTTGAGAACCGAAAAAGCCTTAGTCGATGTTGCCGAAGGTGAGTTAATCTTAAGATTCGGGAATGAGGCACAAGTTTTTAAAATGCGGAAGATCACAACCAAATCATATGGAAGAGAATCAGCGAATATGATTAATGTGCTTCATGATTTTGTCCTCTAGAATAATCCTCTTTTCGATACTTGCCATGACTATCCACTTTTCAAAGATGATGTGGATTATTCTCTCTCCAATTTAGATCCTCCACCAATTCATGAGTCTCCTCCGATCTATGATGATTATGATGATGATTATAGTTTCGATGGGGATGACTATGATAATTTTGTTTTAAAGTATCCAGACATGCCAACTTATGATGATTTTGATGATGTTGATACTCTCTCGAGTGATTCTTCTCATGATGACCTTATGATATGAGCTTAAACTCATATCTTTTTATCAACAAATAACCCTAAAACATGAAGCAAAATACCCATTTATCTTGTAAAAAGCAGTGTTATGTGGTATGTTGTGTTTGTGTGATCTTATGTAGGTAAAAGGATACAATTTCAAGTAAACAAAGTCAAATCAAGCTCAAAAGGATGAAAAAGACAAAAGAGGATCAAAAGTGACAAGACTTTGAAGTTCAAGGACCTATCTTGACAAGTGATGAAAGTTGAAGGACTTAAAGTGCAAATAATGAAAAGTCAAGATTCAAGTCAAACCTGGTCAACTATCAAGTCAACTCAGTCAAAGGACCATTTTGTACAAGTTATGGAAGTTAAAGGACCAAAAATGTCAAAGGAATGAAGATCCTAGCTTAAAATAGCAATCTGCCAAGTCAAGGGGTTTGTTTTGCCAAGTTTGGAAAATATACAAGACATGATCCAAGTGCTTTAGCTCTAAACCAATCAGAAGCAAGAAAATAATATACATGGATCACCACGTCACCCACTACTGCCGCCTTTCATTTATTACACAATCTCAACAGTGTAATCCACAACTCTCTCCCACAGCCAACCAGGAAGTGACACGTGTCATCTTCTTCACAAAGAAAATTTCCAGAATCGGGATTGAGATTGAAGCCGTTTCATGAGAAGATCAAAACACCAAACTTGCTCAATTTGGGAAGACGAATTCAACGGTGCATATTAATTAGCAAATCATCCATTCAATCAAAAACCCCCAAATCATTGTTCATATCTTCAAGTGCCAAATGCAGAATTTTTCCACGTGGCAAGTTATTACTGGTTCTGACACGTCACCTACTCCAACAAACTCTCATTTCTTGCCTATAAATACCTAGACTAGGCCTCATTTTTCAATAGTAGCTTAAAATTGTAAAACACATAGTTCAATTTTCCCTTTCCTTTTTCCCTCACTTTTCCTTTAACTACTCAAGAGTCTGACAAACTCTTGAGTCAGTTAGTTAGTTAGTAGCTTGTAACCACCTTTGTAACTGAATTCATTCAATAAAATTCAAATTTCTTTTTCCCGCCAAATTCTGTTCTTCAAATTCCAGTTTGATCTTGTTGCTGATTGGTGTTATTGTTGCTGATTGATGTTTGTTATGATCAACCATTGATCATAACTAACATTTGTGAAGATTAGAAGCTGTTTGATCAGAATTTGTTCCTTCCTAGTTCTTTTGGAGATTTCAATGCAGTTTGATTGATTCAGATGAATTGTAGCTGTTTGATGGTTGATTATTGTTGAATACTAGTGATAGGTGGTGGTTATCACTAGGGCAAGAGAGCCCAGCGCTCCTCTTCTTCCCAAAGGACTTCTACATTAGGTTCTAAAGTGCTTATTTTAGTTCCTCTAAACAGTCAATTGCATGCTCAATTTCCTAGTTTAATTCTGATGGCTGCATGTTTTACTTGATAGTAGTTGAAGTTTGATTGATCTTAGTTCATTTGTAGCTTAATCTTGCCTTCTTGTTTACTGAATTGATAGCCTTAGTAGTTACTGCATCATTTTTGTCATCTGTTTAGCCTTATAGCTTATTTGCTATTCTAGTCTTGCTAATTGCTTGGTTTCAGTTTTACTAGCTTTCATTTTGTTCATTAAAACTAGTCTGTTATAGCCTTTGAATCAGTTTAATCCATTACTCAATAAGTCTTTGTTAAATTTTGATCATAGCAGTTAAAGGAGTGTTTGGTAGTAGGTCTTAAGTACATTTCAAGTGTTGAGATTTGATGTTTAAAAGTTCATTTCCAGTCTTTAGTTGATAACAAGTGGTATTATACCTTTTACAAGTCAAATAACAGGTCAACTAGGCAAATGGCTTAAAAATAGTTTGGGTTAGCCTTCTTTCAGCTTTGTTCTCTAAAACTTGCCTTTTTCATTTGCCTAGTATTCATTCAATCCTTAATGAAATTTACTAAAACTTGTTTCCAGACTTAGCTTACATCATAAAGTTTCAGTTTCCAAGAGGAAATTCTACAGTTTTAGGTTATAAGTTAGAAAATAGCTTTTTAGTTCAAGCCTGAGCATTTGTCATTCTCTGAGATAAAGTGCTTACTGTTTTCTTAGTTCTCAAAATCCACTTCACAAAAGTTATGATTTTCTTTCACCAAATCAGTTAGTTAGTGTTGAATATTGATTTTTGAAGTTTTGAGCTTTTTCCAAAAATTTGGTCAAACTTGGTCAACATAAGCTCAAAAGAGCTTATTTCAGATTTCTCATTCATTTCTGGATGAAAATGGTTCTAGTTTGATTTCCCCTTCTTTAAATCAAGTGCTTAATCAGTTTCATCACAAAAATCAAGTTGTGACTGATTGGAATAAGCTGTAGCTTATTTTGTGCTTATCAATAAGCACTCATTTGCTTATTTTTGACTTTTAGCTTATCTCCTTGAACACACATAGTCTTAATTGGATTTTAAGAGTTTTGCAAGTTGTTTCAGCTGATTTGGTTGAGTATTAAGCTCAAACGAGCTTAATCTTCATTGTGTCCCGTTTTTGTTTAAAAGTTTTTAAAAATTGCACTTAGGTCCCTAGAAGTTTAATCAGTTTCAAAACCTAGCTAAACTTCCTAATTTTGTGGTATTTGCAAAATTTAGTCCTTTACATTTGAAAGTTGTTAGTTTTCAGTTAGAAGTTTGTTGATTAGTTACATTTTTGGTTAGTTTGTTACTAGTTTTACATAATTGGTCCTTGTAGTTAACTGCTTTGCATTTTTAGTCCTTATAATTTTTAGAATTTACATTTTGAGCATTTAATCTTCCTAGAAATTACATTTGCAGTCCTTGTAGTTTTATATTTTGTTATTTGAATTTTGTTTGAATAAAAATTTGGTATTTGCAAATTGTTTTACGTATAAGTAGTCTAATATTTTTCATTTTTAAATAGTGTTGTTTGAATTAGCAAATAGATTACCAAGTAAGCTTGAACAACCAAGAACAATAATAAATCTGATATTGATTGGACTTTCTATTGGTTAAGAACTGAGAAAACGAACTTGCATTATACCACATTTCAAATGGCGCCGCTGCCGGTTCTTTGACTACACGAGAGACTATCGATTGACGGTTTTCATTGGCTTTTGGGATCCGTTCATTTGGTGAACGTTATTTTTACGTATCATAAATCAAAAACAAATAAAAAATCAAAAATATAAAAATATATAAAAACTAAAAAATTAACAAAACAATTCTTTTCCTAAAGAATTGACCAAAAAAATTAAAAAAATCCAAAAAGCAATCTTTTTCCTAAGAGATTGCACCCAAAAATATATATTATTGGATTCTCTCGGTTTTTATGTACATATAGTATTTTCCTTTAAAAAAACTCATAAATACAAAAATATTTTCCATATATTATTATAAGTAAATACGTATACGTATAAGAACAATCAATCTACATATCTTCCATAAGTATTGCCGAGGCAATACACCGTGTTGAGGGGCGTTCCGGTCCTTGACACGCGTATCGATCAAACAAAATAAAGCAAGAATAGATAAATACTCTCAATAAGCAACAATTCGAAGAATACGAACATTTAAGTGAATAGAAAGGCGATGTGCTATAAAATGCCATCTAAGGGTCAATAGGTACTTAAGTGCTTCGCGCCACCTAACCCCCCGTTCACTTGGGAGTATTCTAAGAAGGAAGGCTTCATTGAGGGTCTTGCACCCAAAGTAGTAAATACATATATTGTTACTTTCTTGTGGATATTTAATATTGAAACTCGAAGAGGATAATCCATTTCTCTTCAAAGTCACACGAGAGCTTCTCTCTCATTCCTCGTATTGAGTTGCATGCTCACTCGCGGGCGTGCACAAATACCGATTGGTGTACAACCTCTTCCTCCGAAAAGGAAGAAAAAGAGAAAGAGTAAGACCACCACCGTCCACCAAGCCGATCACGAGAATCGTGCTTTGTCACCACCACAAGAAGCCATGGCTATTGATAATCGTACTTTGTATGAGCGTATGCAATCCAACATTCATGGATATGTTAGTGCTATTAAGATTCCCGACTTTCCCGCTAACACATTTGAGCTACATACATCTATGATCAATATGGTTTCTTCATCACCTTTCTTTGGAAAACAAAATGAGGATCCCCATGCTCACCTTAAGAGATTCCTTTCACTTTGCAATACCATTAAGCATAATGGGGTTCCACCTGAGGTCATTAGATTGATGTTAGTGTCATTTTCCTTAGATGGGAGTGCTAAGCATTGGTTAGACACCCAACCACCCGATAGTATCACCACATGGGATGATTTTACCACTAAGTTTTTGAACAAATTCTTTCCTCCACAAAAGACTATGGTTTTGAGGAATTTGATTATGGGCTTTACACAAAAACCTAGTCAATCCTTTGGTGATGCTTGGGAAGAGTATAGTGAGTTGTTGAGGCGATGCCCTAACCATGGAATGGATGATCTAAGTCAAATCAATACCTTCTACAATGGCCTTAAACCTCACCACCAAGATTCACTAAATGCTTCCGCGGGAGGGAGTATTCTTTTCAAGACATACCACGAGGCTTTGAACATTATTGAGACTAAGGAAATGGTTCAAACAAACAATCCATTTGAAGAAAAGGTTCATGTGATCCAAAACACTTCTCAAACCCCTTGTGAACTCCAAATTCTTAAAGAGATCCTTCAAACAGTCAAACAAGGACAAGAAATGACTCAAGGCATGATTCAAGATTTTAAGAGCATGACATTGAACAATTCCTCAAATAATGTGAATGCCGTCACCATTTCTTGTGTTACTTGTGGAGGCCCCCACTCTTATGAACAATGTGACAAGGTGCAAGGTTATCAAGGGGAATGCTATGCTTATCAAGAGGAACACCGTGAACACTTCAAGCCTAACATCAATCCAAATAACCTTTCTTACAAATGCCAAAATTACCTTACTCCACCCGGCTTTCCTCCCCAACCACCCACCCAAATTCCACAAAATCCTCCTCAAATTTTAGCAAGGAATCAAGGGCAAAGACAACCATACCAAGGAAATAACTACAAGGCACCCAATCAATTTCAACCTCAAGCAAATACCTTTTATCCACCAAATCAAGGATTTAACTCCCAACCTTTACCTTTCCAACCTCAAGGTTTTCAAGGTTATGTGCCACAAGAGTTTAACACAATGGATCTTTTGCAAAAGATGAATCAAGAGAATGAAAGGAAATTCCAAGCTATAGAAAAGAAAATCAATGACCAATTCAATAAGGTTTTAATGGCGGTAACTCAAAGACCACAAGGGGCTTTACCTTCTAACACACAAACAAACCCTAGGGCCAATGTTAATGCTATTACAACAAGGAGTGGTACAACAACAAAGGATCCTTCACCTCCTAAACCTACTATTGTTCAACCTACTTGTGCTCCTACTTGTGATAAGCCTTCTACTTCTATTCCACCTCCTCAAAGTGCTCCTATTCACTCAAACACACCTTCTCAACCACCTCATACTTCTCCTTTACCTTCCACACTTCCCAATGAAGAGGCTACCAAAGACAAATCTTCCACCACAACACCTATTCCACCTACACCAAAACCCACTCTTCCATACCCTTCAAGGTTGAAAAAGGACAAATTAAAGAACAAAGATGACATACAAGTCTCCAATTTCTTAAGGATGTTCAAGCAACTCAATATCAACATATCCTTTGCCGAAGCTCTTGCTTATATGCCTAAGTTTGCTAAGATGTTCAAGGATTTGCTCTCAAACAAAGAAAAATTGGTTGATTTGCCCAACACATCACTTAATGAAAATTGTTCCGCGGTGTTACTTAAAACCTTACCAACAAAACTTGGAGATCCGGGGCGCTTCTTGATACCTTGTAATTTTCCCGGTGTTGAAAATTGCATGGCTTTGGCGGATTTAGGGGCGAGCATAAATCTCATGCCCTTATCGGTTTGGAAACAACTATCTCTTCCCGAGCTCACTCCCACTAGGATGACTCTTGAACTAGCCAACCGAACCATAGCTCACCCCGTAGGTATAGCGGAAGATGTGTTTGTAGGTGTGGATAAGTTTACTTTTCCGGCCGACTTTGTAGTGGTCGATTATGACATGGATCCTAGAGTGCCTTTGATTGTTGGTAGACCGTTTTTGAGAACGGGTCGTACCTTGATAGATGTGGCGGAAGGAGAATTAATTATGAGAGTAGAGGATGAGAAAGTGGTGTTTAAGTTAGGGAAAGTTTGTGATAGAAAAGAGGTTAAGGAGTCTAGACCTTGTGAGACTATTAACATTGTGGATGTGCTAGATGAAGTGTGTAATGAACACTTTCATGATGCTTGTAAGAATGCTAGTGATGAGATTCCACATGTTGAAACCGTGGCCTCAATTGCTCCCTCTTTAACACCTTTTGGAGAGAGTGATTTCCTCTTGGAGGAATTTGAGTCTAACTTTCTTGGTGATGATGATTCTCCCATTAATTGGGAAGAAGATATTCTTACGATCCAAAAGTTGCTCAATGAGGACCCTATTCCTTCTCCTATTCCACAAGAGATTACCATTGAGGAACCTTCCATAGTAAAACCTTCCATAGAGAGTCCACCTCCCATTGAACTTAAAGAACTTCCATCCCACTTAGAATATGCTTTCTTAGAAGGAAAAGACCAATTACCGGTGATTATTGCTAAGGAATTGAAAGAGGATGAGAAGGAGCAACTTATTGAAGTCCTTAAGAAACATAAGAAAGCTTTAGCATGGAAAATATCCGACATAAGGGGAATTGATCCACATTTTTGTACTCACAAAATCCTTATGGAGGATGATTATAAACCCGCCATTCAAAACCAAAGGAGAGTTAACCCAAAAATTCATGAGGTTATTAAGAAGGAAGTGATTAAACTCTTAGATGCGGGTATGATTTACCCCATTTCCGACTCTCCATGGGTTAGCCCGGTTCATTGTGTTCCAAAGAAGGGTGGAATCACCGTGGTGCCTAATGAGAACAATGAGCTTATTCCCACGAGACTTGTAACCGGTTGGAGAGTTTGCATTGATTATAGAAAACTCAATGAGGCAACTAGGAAAGACCATTTCCCGCTTCCCTTTATGGATCAAATGCTTGAACGCTTAGCGGGAAATGAGTACTATTGTTTTCTTGATGGCTTTTCGGGTTATTTTCAAATACCCATTGACCCTAAGGATCAAGAAAAGACCACATTCACTTGTCCATACGGTACATTTGCTTACAAGAGGATGCCTTTTGGCCTATGTAATGCACCTGGGACGTTTCAAAGGTGCATGATGGCGATTTTCCATGACATGATAGAGCAAACCATGGAGGTTTTTATGGATGACTTTTCCGTATTTGGGAACTCCTTTAGCTCTTGTCTCACCAATCTTGAGAGAATGCTTAAGCGTTGTGAGGAAACACGTTTGGTGCTTAATTGGGAGAAATGTCACTTTATGGTGAAAGAGGGGATTGTTTTAGGACACAAGATATCCAATAAGGGATTAGAAGTTGATCGAGCTAAAATTGATGTGATTGCTAAGCTTCCCCCACCCACCTCGGTTAAAGGTGTGAGGAGTTTCTTAGGTCATGCGGGCTTTTATAGGCGCTTTATACAAGATTTCTCTAAGATAGCTAGACCGATGACTCATCTCTTGGAGAAAGAGGCTCCTTTCATTTTTGACCAAGCTTGTTTAGACTCTTTTGAAACCCTTAAGGAAAAATTGACAAAGGCTCCCGTTTTGGTTTCTCCAAATTGGGAATTACCTTTTGAGCTTATGTGTGACGCTAGTGATTATGCGGTGGGGGCCGTCTTAGGACAAAGAGTTAATAAGCATTTTCAACCTATACACTATGCGAGTAAAACCATGACCGGTGCCCAACTTCATTACACTACCACGGAAAAAGAGTTGCTTGCTATAGTATATGCTTTTGAGAAGTTTAGACCATATCTTGTGCTTTCAAAGACCATAGTGTATACGGATCATTCCGCTCTCAAATATCTTATGACAAAACAAGATGCTAAGCCTAGGCTTTTGAGATGGGTTTTGTTGCTTCAAGAGTTTAAGATAGAGATTCGTGATAAAAAAAGGGGCCGAGAATTTAGCGGCGGATCATTTGAGTAGACTTGAGCATCCTTTTCGAGGAGATTTCCCAAATCAAGAAATCAATGAATCCTTTCCACTAGAGGAGCTCATGTCTATCTCTTCCCAAGAGGATGCCACACCTTGGTTTGCGGATATAGCAAACTATCTTGTGGGCAATGTGCTTATTGAGGGTCTTACTTACCAACAAAAGAAAAAGTTTCTTAAGGAAGTTAAGTATTACTTTTGGGATGATCCATATCTTTTTAGGCAATGTGCGGACCAAATCATTAGACGGTGTGTAGATGGGCCCGAGGCATTTAAAATCTTAGAGGCATGTCATAAAGGACCTACGGGTGGACATTTTGGGCCTAACTACACCGCCAAGAAAGTCTTTGATTCGGGTTACTATTGGCCTTCCATTTATAAGGATGCCCAAGAGATGGTGAAATTTTGTGATGTTTGTCAAAGACAAGGAAAAATTACACAACGTGATGAGATGCCACAAAATTTTATCCAAGAGTGTGAGATATTTGATGTATGGGGAATTGATTTCATGGGACCTTTTCCATCCTCTAAGGGAAACAAGTATATACTTGTGGCGGTGGATTATGTGTCCAAGTGGGTGGAGGCTAAAGCCTTACCTACTAATGATGCTAGAGTGGTTGTAAAGTTTTTGAAACAATTGTTTGCTAGATTTGGTGTACCTCGGGCCATCATAAGTGATCGTGGTACGCACTTTTGTAATGATCAATTCACGAGAGTTATGAAGAAATATGGAGTGAATCATAGACTTTCTACCGCGTATCACCCTCAAACAAATGGTCAAACCGAGGTCACAAATCGTGGTTTAAAGAGAATTTTAGAGAGAACGGTGGGAGAGCATAGAGCTTCTTGGTCGGATAAGCTTGATGATGCTTTGTGGGCGTTTAGGACGGCCTTTAAGACACCAATTGGTTGTACTCCTTATAGGCTTGTCTATGGAAAAGCGTGCCACCTTCCATTTGAGTTAGAGCATAAGGCATCTTGGGCTCTCAAGTGGGCTAACTTTGATTTAAACCAAGCCGGTTCACATAGGAAAGATCAAATCAATGAAATGGATGAGTTGAGAGCCAATGCCTATGAGAATTCTTTGCTTTACAAGGAAAAGACTAAGAAATTGCATGATGCTAAGATCAAGAATCATGAGTTCAAAGTTGGAGAGCCGGTTCTCCTCTTTAACTCAAGATTGAAGCTTTTTGCGGGCAAGCTTAAGTCGAGATGGTCCGGTCCATTCACTATTGCTCAAGTGTTTCCATATGGAACTCTTGAGTTGTCTCAACCCGATGGTCCAAATTTTAAAGTGAATGGTCACCGTGTTAAACATTACTTTGGGGAGGACATTTCCGTTGAAATGGTCCAAGAGGTCCCCATTTTCCCCATGAATTAATTCATTGAGGGACGAGTCGAGCTAGAGACTCATTAACTCAAGCATCGTATAACTAGGTTTAGAGTGTTGTAGGTTAGAAATAAAAGCATAGATTTGGAGATAAGTGTAGGGGAGACCTTCTTTTGTCTTCATTGCTTGTTTGTAGGGTTGCTCACTCATTTCATGCTTTGGAGCTTATGGAGGAGGCCCTTGTATCCGGTTCACTTCGTTACTTTAGTGATTTTTCATTGACACCTTGTGCTTAAACATGATTTCACTAATAGTAGTCCTTTCCTTAACTTGGGTTAAGCAAAGTCTATTCATTGTCATAAGTGTAGGGGAAGTTTATATACTTCCATGCTCTTAAACATTGAGGACAATGTTTAGCTTAAGTGTAGGGGGTCTTCTATCGAAGTGACCTTACCTAGAGCTTGTCATTGTCTTGCATGATAACATGAAAAATTGAATTTTCAACATTTTTCAAATTTTTGATCTACTTTGGCCAACAAAAATATGCATTCATAATTTTTGCATCAATCATTTTTCATTTTGCATAACACACTTGCATTGTATATATTTCTTTCTTTTATTTTGCATCAAAAATATATAAAAAGAAAAAAAAAATATAATAAAAACATGGTTTTAACAAGTTTAGACTTCTTTGACATATTAGGCCCGCCATGGATATTTTGACTCAACCCGAGTTTGCTTATTTTAGCACTCTCTAGCTAGTATCCTTAACCATGTAGTCCTTCATTGGTCTATTAGGCTAAGCTTCCACCAATTTCATTCTTTGAAATTTTAAATTTGTGGAGAATGGGAAATGATAGAGTTGAAGCAAGTGTAAAAGGGCTAGATAGACTTCATGGCAATTACTTGTGGCTAAACCCTTCTCTTCTTTACCTCTATTTTCTTCGCATGTATATAATTGTTAATAAATAATCAAGTACGGTTTTAATTGGTTTGTAATCTCTTATGCATTTTTGGCTAATCATTTATGGTTGATATGAGTACGTCTTAAGATTCTAAGTTAGCACGTTTTATGTGTACTAGACTTATGTCATGCTCCATATTTAGCGGGTGTTTTTCCTTTTCTTCTTTTCAAATTTCTTGGTGAGGAATAAAGAAAAATAAGAGCGGCTTATGAAAAAAAAATGAGTGGCTAGAAAAAAAAAGAAAAAGAAAAAAAAAAAAATAATGCAAGACTCCCAAGAGGGGCAGTGTGGTGTTAATTATAGTGACTATTGAGTTCCAATATTACCTTGACGGGTTGCGGGGATTCAATAGATTGCTCCAATCCAATATTACCTTGACGGGTTGCGGGGTTGAAGATCCAAAATCTCAAAAAGATGCGGATGTAAATTATTGCGTGAGTTTTATTTTTCTTTCCTTAGCGAGTGTGTAGTTACTTATGAAAGCATGACATGAGGATTTTACACATAAGGCGAATGACTTATTACTCTTAATACGGACTTGTATTAATTGTGAGCGGTTTTTCAAGTAATGGATGAGAAGATTACTTAGGATTAAAACCGTGCTTCCTTATTTTTGGATTTTACACTTCTTATATTTCACACTTGAATAATGACAAATTTGCACACAAGCAATTTGCTCAATTAATAACCGGTTCCACATTTAATTGTCATGAATAAGTTGATGCGCTTTTTACTTGTGAATGCAATGATCCCATTTATTAGCTTGGTATGGGGAAAGTGAAACTTGAGGGTGATAAATGTTCATGGTATCCAAGCCCTAATCCAAGTCATTGAGTTCTTTATGAGTTATTTCCATCAAAACCATTTCAAGAAAAAAAAATTCAAAAAGATATAGATAGAATTGTATTTTGATTCATTGCATAATTAAAAGTTAAAATCATGCATCATTTAGTTTAGAGTAGCGTAGATGCATCTCATATGGTCAAGGTGGATTAATTATGAGGGAAATGTAATTTTTAGACCTTGAAATATAATATTGCATGAGGACATGGCAATGATCAAGTGTAGGGGAATTTGATATGAGCTTAAACTCATATCTTTTTATCAACAAATAACCCTAAAACATGAAGCAAAATACCCATTTATCTTGTAAAAAGCAGTGTTATGTGGTATGTTGTGTTTGTGTGATCTTATGTAGGTAAAAGGATACAATTTCAAGTAAACAAAGTCAAATCAAGCTCAAAAGGATGAAAAAGACAAAAGAGGATCAAAAGTGACAAGACTTTGAAGTTCAAGGACCTATCTTGACAAGTGATGAAAGTTGAAGGACTTAAAGTGCAAATAATGAAAAGTCAAGATTCAAGTCAAACCTGGTCAACTATCAAGTCAACTCAGTCAAAGGACCATTTTGTACAAGTTATGGAAGTTAAAGGACCAAAAATGTCAAAGGAATGAAGATCCTAGCTTAAAATAGCAATCTGCCAAGTCAAGGGGTTTGTTTTGCCAAGTTTGGAAAATATACAAGACATGATCCAAGTGCTTCAGCTCTAAACCAATCAGAAGCAAGAAAATAATATACATGGATCACCACGTCACCCACTACTGCCGCCTTTCATTTATTACACAATCTCAACAGTGTAATCCACAACTCTCTCCCACAGCCAACCAGGAAGTGACACGTGTCATCTTCTTCACAAAGAAAATTTCCAGAATCGGGATTGAGATTGAAGCCGTTTCATGAGAAGATCAAAACACCAAACTTGCTCAATTTGGGAAGACGAATTCAACGGTGCATATTAATTAGCAAATCATCCATTCAATCAAAAACCCCCAAATCATTGTTCATATCTTCAAGTGCCAAATGCAGAATTTTTCCACGTGGCAAGTTATTACTGGTTCTGACACGTCACCTACTCCAACAAACTCTCATTTCTTGCCTATAAATACCTAGACTAGGCCTCATTTTTCAGTAGTAGCTTAAAATTGTAAAACACATAGTTCAATTTTCCCTTTCCTTTTTCCCTCACTTTTCCTTTAACTACTCAAGAGTCTGACAAACTCTTGAGTCAGTTAGTTAGTTAGTAGCTTGTAACCACCTTTGTAACTGAATTCATTCAATAAAATTCAAATTTCTTTTTCCCGCCAAATTCTGTTCTTCAAATTCCAGTTTGATCTTGTTGCTGATTGGTGTTATTGTTGCTGATTGATGTTTGTTATGATCAACCATTGATCATAACTAACATTTGTGAAGATTAGAAGCTGTTTGATCAGAATTTGTTCCTTCCTAGTTCTTTTGGAGATTTCAATGCAGTTTGATTGATTCAGATGAATTGTAGCTGTTTGATGGTTGATTATTGTTGAATACTAGTGATAGGTGGTGGTTATCACTAGGGCAAGAGAGCTCAGCGCTCCTCTTCTTCCCAAAGGACTTCTACATTAGGTTCTAAAGTGCTTATTTTAGTTCCTCTAAACAGTCAATTGCATGCTCAATTTCCTAGTTTAATTCTGATGGCTGCATGTTTTACTTGATAGTAGTTGAAGTTTGATTGATCTTAGTTCATTTGTAGCTTAATCTTGCCTTCTTGTTTACTGAATTGATAGCCTTAGTAGTTACTGCATCATTTTTGTCATCTGTTTAGCCTTATAGCTTATTTGCTATTCTAGTCTTGCTAATTGCTTGGTTTCAGTTTTACTAGCTTTCATTTTGTTCATTAAAACTAGTCTGTTATAGCCTTTGAATCAGTTTAATCCATTACTCAATAAGTCTTTGTTAAATTTTGATCATAGCAGTTAAAGGAGTGTTTGGTAGTAGGTCTTAAGTACATTTCAAGTGTTGAGATTTGATGTTTAAAAGTTCATTTCCAGTCTTTAGTTGATAACAAGTGGTATTATACCTTTTACAAGTCAAATAACAGGTCAACTAGGCAAATGGCTTAAAAATAGTTTGGGTTAGCCTTCTTTCAGCTTTGTTCTCTAAAACTTGCCTTTTTCATTTGCCTAGTATTCATTCAATCCTTAATGAAATTTACTAAAACTTGTTTCCAGACTTAGCTTACATCATAAAGTTTCAGTTTCCAAGAGGAAATTCTACAGTTTTAGGTTATAAGTTAGAAAATAGCTTTTTAGTTCAAGCCTGAGCATTTGTCATTCTCTGAGATAAAGTGCTTACTGTTTTCTTAGTTCTCAAAATCCACTTCACAAAAGTTATGATTTTCTTTCACCAAATCAGTTCGTTAGTGTTGAATATTGATTTTTGAAGTTTTGAGCTTTTTCCAAAAATTTGGTCAAACTTGGTCAACATAAGCTCAAAAGAGCTTATTTCAGATTTCTCATTCATTTCTGGATGAAAATGGTTCTAGTTTGATTTCCCCTTCTTTAAATCAAGTGCTTAATCAGTTTCATCACAAAAATCAAGTTGTGACTGATTGGAATAAGCTGTAGCTTATTTTGTGCTTATCAATAAGCACTCATTTGCTTATTTTTGACTTTTAGCTTATCTCCTTGAACACACATAGTCTTAATTGGATTTTAAGAGTTTTGCAAGTTGTTTCAGCTGATTTGGTTGAGTATTAAGCTCAAACGAGCTTAATCTTCATTGTGTCCCGTTTTTGTTTAAAAGTTTTTAAAAATTGCACTTAGGTCCCTAGAAGTTTAATCAGTTTCAAAACCTAGCTAAACTTCCTAATTTTGTGGTATTTGCAAAATTTAGTCCTTTACATTTGAAAGTTGTTAGTTTTCAGTTAGAAGTTTGTTGATTAGTTACATTTTTGGTTAGTTTGTTACTAGTTTTACATAATTGGTCCTTGTAGTTAACTGCTTTGCATTTTTAGTCCTTATAATTTTTAGAATTTACATTTTGAGCATTTAATCTTCCTAGAAATTACATTTGCAGTCCTTGTAGTTTTATATTTTGTTATTTGAATTTTGTTTGAATAAAAATTTGGTATTTGCAAATTGTTTTACGTATAAGTAGTCTAATATTTTTCATTTTTAAATAGTGTTGTTTGAATTAGCAAATAGATTACCAAGTAAGCTTGAACAACCAAGAACAATAATAAATCTGATATTGATTGGACTTTCTATTGGTTAAGAACTGAGAAAACGAACTTGCATTATACCACATTTCACCTTACTCCTACTTTTGATAAAGATCCTCCACCAACAATGCTTGATCCTACTTTGGATGACTACTCATTTGAGGAAGATTTTGCTACTTTTCTCAACACTTACTATTATAATCAATCGAAACATACTATTACTGCTCTAGGATCCACGATTATAAGTTATTATCATGTGAACTCGATTTGGATAGTAGGGATAGGTTTTCCATAAGCTTGGATTGAAATTATCATATTCTTATAATGGGATATATATGGGATAGTAGGAAAACCTATTCAAGTGGAAAACCTATCCCAATCCAAGCTTATGGAAAACCTATTCTTATAGTTCAAATGATAATTTCAATCCTATACAATCTACTACCTACTATCCACGACGGAACGATAGAGTCAAAAGGTGGTTTAGGATAGGAAACTAAGTCCTATGATCCAACCAGAACCGGAGGGATCTACCCAAGGACATTCTATAGCTAGAAATAGTTGTCCTTAGGAAAGATGGAGTTGAATGGAGTTGAATGCAGACTAATTACTTAAGTTAGCACTAGAACAATCAGAACAAGGTGCTAGTGATGACATATTGGTAAGCATTGAAGGAGTTGAATATTCTATGCAACTTAGGCAGAAATCGGGTTAAAACTTCTATTGAAGACTGATGAGACCGTAATTATACACGGTCTCATCGTCCAAAACGGGTTTAAAACGATGAAAATATCATAAAAAGTGCTATATATATGCTTGTGTTTGTTCAAAGTATAATTTAGGTACAGATATCGAGAAAATGACAAAATATCATAAGAATTAATTAAAAATGAACACGGGAAACGAAGCCGCATAATGAACCGGACACGAATAATGATTTTGCAAAAATACCCTTGAAGAAGATTGTAAGAGTTTGGTCCCTCAAGAATTAAAGACTTGTCACTTAATACCCTTGTAAATCTCAAATATTACATTTGGGTCCCTTAAGTTTCAAGAAATATCATATTTAGTCCTTGAAGATCAAAGGAATTACCAGATTGGTCCTTGTTGAAAGTTTCATACTCAATGTGCCAAAATTTAGAAATCCATGACATTTTTATCAAAGGAATAGTGGGTATTAAGCTACAAGATTTGTTATACATATTTTCTTAAAACCCAGGGATGAAAACTGCTAAAAACCTAAACTATTTACTAATAACCTACCCATATACCACCAAATACCCAACCAAACCCAACCTTTTTACCCGACCCACCCCATAAACCTACGCATACCACCAGACACGTCATAAAACACTAACCCATTTATTATTATTAAACAAATTTCAAATACTTTGTTTAATAATTCACTAAACCGGGTAACACTCTCATTATCCCCAAATCATGATCTAACCTCACACTTTACGCAGCTAAGAACTCCTATAAAACCTAATCCCTAATTCCCTAAATCCTAAGAATTAATCGAACTAATTCTCCAGAACAACTATACACCTTAACCTAATTAACCCCTGTAACACCCGAGAATTTTCGTAGTTTAAATAATACTAAATTATATTTTAAAATTTATTTTTTATCGTACGTAACTTGTTGGATTTGAAAACGGGAGATATTTTGCAAAAAAAAAAGCGCACAGTCTGCGTTGCTGTGAACACTGCAAGTGTGTCACTATTGGTTGCGTAATATTTTTACGATCAATATTTTAACAGTTCGGGAATTTTATTTCAGTTACGTGATTTGCGTGTATATAATCCGTGTAGAAATTATCCGTGTCGCGTTTACGCGAACTATCTATGATTTAACTGGTGCCTACTTGTCTGCACGTATTAATACTGTACGAATAATTATTTTCATAATTAAGGTTATAATTAATTTTATTAATTATTTTAACGAATCATTATTTATCATTTTATTTCTCATAAAAATAATTGAAATCGGTATAATTATTCGACATACAGTGTAAACCTAAAATACAAAATACCATATAGAAACATTTATACTCAAAAATCTACCCGATGCTTCCATCTTGCTAATTAAATCACTTACCAATGAGGTATCCACTAACATGTATTTCCTAAACTAACCTAGCAATTTACTAAAGAGGCAAAAACTAACTATACTTGGACATGTTATTTCACCATCAGTTAAATACTAACCGATCAACCACGGGCAATTCGTATCAAATGCATGATGTACCAAGTATGTACATGACTTTTTGTTTTATTGCCTAAAGTAGCTAAACAAAACTATACTATATGGCTTATTTTGCTTTGTTTACTACCCTAACTTTTCTTCAAATGCAACAATCTTACTGTGACTTTATCTATCACAGGCATGAACATAAATGCATTCCCTCTTTGTTCATTTGTATCAAACTAAACACAATTGTCACACACAAAAACGCATACACATCCTTGCTCTTATACATTTTCGGACCAAACAAACCACAACCTCCATTTTTATATTATACTTATAATTTCATTCCATTTTCCCACCAAGAGAAGCTACCTAATTTTCTTGTGAAAATTCAAAAACCAATTGTTCTTCCTATTCCAAAGGCTAGTACGAGTCCTATGTCTTTCTCCATTGAAGCGATCGTTTTGGTCCCCCCTTCACACCAAACGCACCTTATATCCATAAGCAACACACACACACACAAATACTACACTGCTCGTTACCATCATTCAACATTCATTTCATCCTCCTTCAATCTCCAATTTTTTTTAAACAACATTCAATATCATGTCACACAAAATGACGTAAACCTTTCTTTTAAAACATATACCACTACTAACTAAAGCCACCCATCCATTAACACCAACGTCCCGACGTACATATTTTTCCTTGTTCGAAGGCTTTCCAAGTTCCTAGCTGCTGTGGTCGACGAGAGTACGAGCAGAGACGTGGGTTTTGGGTTCGTGTTAGTCGAGGGTTTCATTTTGTGAAGCGGGTTCATTTTCTATTCGTGGGTTTTGTTCGTTCGAATGTCAAGTTCGAAAAGCTTTAAGGAACGAGTTGCTGTACTTGTCGTTAAGGTTATCTCGCATGCTTTCTTGTTTCGTTTTACATGGTTTTTCATGCATATGTACATCGTCACCGTACCACGTTTTTCGGAAACTAAGTTTTCAAGAGTTATTTTGAAAAGCTTACAAACTTAACATCGTTAGATATATCTAAAATGTTTTAAACACACTTTACGTGAATTGACGTGAGTATGGAGTTGGGGAAATGTTTTCAGTTGTGTCAAAGTATGTGTCTGTGAGTCGTACATGCTGAGTTTTGTTGTATCCTTTGATGTTGACGAGAGAGAGAGATTTGGAGAGTTGAGTATTGGTGTTTTTAAACGTATTGGATGGTAACAATAGTACTACTACATAAATGTTATATTTTTAAACATGGGTTCTTTACAAATTTTTACCAAGAGCTGAGATGAGCTTTGTGAGTGTTTTCTTTTGTGTGGTTATTTGCTGAGTTTGAAACGAGAGAGAGAGAAACGAGGAAGTGAGAGTTTGTAAATCTTTGTAAATACTTATATGAGTTTTGTTAAATGTCGCCATGCGAGTAAGAGAGATTTGTAAGTGGAATGAAAATGTTTTGTTCCTGCTATGATGGTGCCGAGAGTTTTGCAAGCGTTGCGAGAGTTTGATAATGAGGGTTTGTGAGAGTTGATATTGTCAGTTGACGAGAGCTTTTCGAGAGTATGTGAGACGAGGGTTGCGAGGGCTTGTGAGAGTTTTGTGGTGAGAGTTTCATGAACAGGGGGTATGAAGGTAATACCAATTTGTAAGGAAAACAGTTTACAAAATGGGAGTTTTCTTGCTGTGTTCTAACGAGAGCGAGAGAGAGGGGAAGACATGGTTTCAACATGTATACATGTTATATTAAAGTTGGACGAGAGAGAGAGTGAAGTGAGTTGGAAATGACATACTTTTTTTGGCAACCATCTGACAAACAGTGTGTCCCTTTTGGACCGACTGTTCCCAAAACTCTTTTCAAAATCATGTTTTTGCAAATGGGTTATCATGTGGGAAATAACAATTGTAAGGTCAAGTTGTAGTAATTTTTATTCTACTTGCCAAGATTCACAAATCCTTAAACTGTTGTATGAGCTAGCGCGCCGAGTTATTTAAATAGGGTCGAGGCTTGGGTTTGAGAGCGATTAGTCGAGTTTTCATTAATATAAGTTAAAGTGTTGTTTAAAATGGTTAAATTAAATGTAACGTCGAAACGCTGTCGAATTTTATCGAGTCGAGACGACATCTTCTTTGCTTAGAAGTTGGGTCGAGTTTTACATTGACAAATATTTTGAGAATATATATATAACTAAAAACGTGGTAAAGGTTGACATATGCATATGACATTGATTTGTTTCTTGCATTATAGATTGTAACTCAATCTAATATCATTTTAGGTTGCATCTGCGTGATCTGATTTTATGACTATTATTCTCTTGCTTTGATAGCTTGCGTTGCTGAGGTGAGTTCATACCCCTCTTTCACTTTTCGAATCGCTTTCTAAATGTTTTGAATCTCTTTGGGGGAGATGCATGCTTGTCGATGTCAAATATATGGTTATACTTTTCAAGTATTGTTTGTGATGCGCGTGTTTATACGCTTTGATGATTGTTTGTGATACATACGTAGTTATACGTTGCAAGTATTGTTTATGCTACATATTGTGAATATGTGTGTGAGTCATATCTTCTTTTGATCTGCCTTTTATGCTTAAAGTATTTGAGGTGTGATAATGCTTGTAACATCTTTTGTTGACGCAAAACTATCATTTTCTTGAATTACTTCGTTAGGGTTATGAAGATAATGCTTGTTGCTTGGTTATGAATGCAATACACGTTTTCTTGATTTATTCACTAAAGTTATCTTATGATGATAATGCTATGTTGCTTGCTTATGGACGCAAAATGTGTTTTGTTTTGAATCACTTCGCGGAAGTTTTGTCATGAGCTTATTGCTATCGTATCCGGGTACCCTATATGCTTGCCATTATCTAATGGATTCATATGCTTCTATGCTTGCCATTATTCAATGGATTCATATGCTTTTATGCTTGCCAATATAATAATGGATTCATATGCTTCTATGCTTGCCATTATTTAATGGATTCATATGCTTCTAAATTTTATATGATTGCCCTCCTATAATGGGATTCATATGCTTTAAAACATTTTGTTTGCGATCCGATTACTCTTGAATGTAAATCTTGGTTATGATCTTGTATTGATCTTGACTGTGAATTTTGCTATGATCTTGTATTGACCATGAGTTGAATTTTGCTACGATCTTGTATTGATTTTGAATTGAATCTTGCTATGATTTTGTATAATCTGGATATGCTTCTTATATGTGAGCTTGATATGAACTGGGCATCTAATCTTGTTATGAATTTTGTATGTGATGTTGATATGAATCTTGAATATGAACTGAATCATTTTGTGTTAGCTGTAATGCTTTTGCTAAACGTTGATTTATGTCTGAACTTTGTAGTAAGTGTTGCTTTTGTTGCGAAACTCTAGATTTCTAAATGCTTTTACGATACTACCTTTGGTAGTGGGCTTTGAAAACTTTTGAGGTGTCATAAACATTTGTAATAAAACTTATGAACTCACCAACTTTATGTTGACCGTTTTAAGCATGTATTCTCAGGTACTTGACTGTATGATTATTTGGAGTCTGCATTGTGATATTTGGCATAGAGGTCGTTCTCTCGGATCAAGACTCGGATAATCAGGATGTAACAGGCCCCAAAACTAGTGTGCTTCTGCTGGGCCTATTTTGGTGGTGTTACAACCCCCCCCCCCCCCCCCCCCAACAATCCCTCTACGTCATTGTGGTCCTCAAGCCAGCCTTCCCCTGACCCACAAACCAGCACCATGACAAAAAGGAGCAGACATCCAACGATTGGCATCATTTTCTTTCTTCCAAAGATACCTTCCTAATGCTAGTAAATTCACACCCGTTTAGGAAAACGAGGCAAAAGCGGTAAGTATTAAGTGTCGGTTTAGGAAAACCAAACACTAATGACCCAATCTGGGGATCGTTCTCAAGGAGACTTGTCTGTTGTGTAGAGAGATGATTAATGGTTTGTGATTATATTGATGAAAAGAAGAAAAGAGATTAGAAGAGAATGATGGTTACGATTATGGAGTAAACTAAGACGAATAGTCGTGCACGTAAAACCGTAAAAAGTGACAAAATAAAAAATTTACCCTTAAAATTCCTAGAAAACTTCAATAAATCCTAAAAAATGTAATTAGAGTTTACAAAAAATCAAAATACACTCAAACGTTTTATTTAATTAAATAATAATTTTTTAATGCTAATGAAAGCCCAAAAAATCAATTTAATTAACAAAAATTCCAAAATGATATTTTTTCACTTGTAAACGTCCAAAATGCTTAAACTAAATTAATAACTATTTTTGAAAATTTTAAAATTAATAAAAACTATTTAGAATAGGTTTTACCATTGCTAAAGGGGTGGGAGCGCAGATAGTATCTCAACTCCTATCCAATTTGTTGTAAATCCCTTTTTGTTTCTAATAAAAGTGATGGTTTTATAATAAAAAAAATAAAAATTTAAAAACAATTAAAAACTATTAAAACTATTAAAACTTAAGATAATTCTAAAAATAAATCTAATGACAATAAAAATATTCTAAAAATTATGATATTCCTAACTTAATGTATTTAACCTAAGAAAAATATAAAAAGTGCAAAAATGTGAAAATTGAAATTTAATAATAATCCAAAAATTCGAAAAAATTCTAAAAACTTGCAAACTAGTTTATTTTAACCTAATTAAACAGAAAATGAACTTGAAATACCAAAAATACCCCTATTGGGCCTTCAAATGGGCCAAATAACCAAACAGAGGCTTGAGCCTAGGTTAGCACAAATTAGATAAATCAAGGTGACAAAAGACTAAGTCTTTGCAACACTTAGGCTCTCACAAGCCTTGTACCTTTCCTTAAGGACTCACTACCCCTTAATCAACCAAAAGCTACCCCTTAAGTTCAATCTACAAGCTGTTGAACCAAAAGCACTTAGCAAACAACTTAGGCAGATTTTGTTTAATAACGTAAAACCAACTTCCAATATTGATCAAGCTAGTTTATTTGTGACTTATGTCACTTAAAGAAACACCTCAATGAATAATCCTCACCAAGCACAAGCCAAATTCTTGACCTTAGCAAGAACAAAGGGACTCACAGGCTTATAGACAGTCTTAGACTTGTTCAAGGTTTTGTTTAAGTACAAAAACGTGACAATACAGCTACTCAATACAATAACAAACGATGGAACTTAGTTTTAAATGATAACACAATACCACAATTTCGTAAATTCAGAAAAGGGCTTTGTAAGGTTTGACAAATGAAAAAACTAAGAACAAGGCTAAATGTTGTGATACTAATGCCTTATATAGGCTACATGGAGTCCTAAGATACTAAAAATAAAGTAAAACCCTAATGCTCGAAGTCCCATAAATGCCCTTGTTGAATTTGAATAACTTGAGCTCATGTGAAAGATTCTTGGCTGTATGTGTGAGGTGTAAAGGTTGTGAGTTGATCTAAGGCTCAAAATGAAGCTTAGATATGAAGCAGCATTGTGGTGTGTGGATTTCCTGGCACTTTTGGCATTATCCTCAAAAACGTGTGCAGGGCACCTTTCATGTGACCTTGTGAGTGGTGAGGTGGCTTGTTTAAGGGTTGGGTATTGTTCATAAGACCCTTAATCACTAATCTGGAAGAGATTAGGGTTCAATTCTCAGTAATTAACAAAACTCTAATTGTGTTCTTGAGGTGAATAGTGGTTGTGTTTGATCCAGATTAAGGTAGGATTATGGTTTAAAAAGTGTTTAGGCGCCAAGATTTAATAAACATTAAACATGTTTAGTGGATGGGTGACATGGCAGCAGGGTGGGATATGTTTGGTGGGTTTTGTGAGTGGGGTGAGGTGTCAACCCATGGTTGGTCTAGGTAAGTTGTTGTGTCGGCCAAAAATAGTCCCTCGCTTATTCACTTGGTTTCATTTGCTGTTTAAACTCATTCCCTTTGTATTTGAAGTTTTATTTTTCACACATTGGCCACAAAAACGTCCCAAAGGTTTATCAAATGACTTGTTTTGTATTTCTTTGAAATTTGAAGGACTGATCTTGCACATTTTTGGACTTTGAAGGTCTTCATGGTATGTTTTAATATAAGGAGGACCAATATTGACAATTTGTTTTGTTGAGGGACTAAACTTGCCAATTCTTCAAAATGGAGGGTCCTTTTTGCAATTTTGACAAACTTTAAGGACCAAACTTGTAATTATGAATATACAAGGGTTTAAAGTGTCAATTCTTAAATATTGGAGGACCCTTCTTGTATAATCTTCAAATCTTCAAGGTTTTCTTGGAAAATCATCACATGGGTCCGGTTTATTGTGCGGCTTCTTTTCCCGTGTTCGTTTTTGCATGTTTCTTGTGATCTTTTGTGATTTTCTCAATATCCGTACCTAAAATACACAAGTAACAAACACAAGCATATATTTGGCCATTTTCATGATATTTTATGCATTTAAAGCCCTTTTTGGGCGATGAGACTATGTCTAAAAGCAGTCTCATCACTCCCCCATACTAAACCATTGTCGTGCCCTCACGCAATGCTAGAATAATGTATCGTAGCACCTTCCAAATTCATTTTTATTTAATGATAAACTAGCTACACTACTACTATTACTACTACTTGCGTTTTAGACATAATGTATGATTTTCATCGCAACATGGGACGTTTATGTTCATAGAACAAGAACACGTGAATCCTTCGTTAGAAATAATTTCATCGTCCTCGATTTTCACCCCAATTCTATGCTAAGCGTGCAACAAGATCATTTTCATTATAAGTTAGTAATGCTAACACTACTCATATGCCCTAATCACGTACTTATCCTCCCATTTTCGTAAGTTGTATCTCTTATATTTTATTTTGTCTTGAATGTTTCACGAGGATACATTGTTTGACTTATGCGATGATAGAGAATTAGGTCCAAAAATAGAGTCCTAACGGTGTAACCAAGACCATCGAATTAATAACCCCTACTAATAGACAACGATGTCAAAAAATTAAGTCAACAAGAAGGATCGATAAACACGGTTTTATAACGGTTTTGAACATGAGACTTATTACCAAGACTTTTATACGCCCCCTAACGGAAGGGCCTTATTATCAAGGTTTGCCTCCATCTTTTATTCAACTTCGCCATGAAGCTTTTATTATGACTTAGGTCTTGCCATGCCTTTTATTTAACCTCGCCATGAGGTGTTTATTGTGGCCAAAGACGTATATCCTCACGCTAAAAGCGAATTTTGGATCTTTAAAGCTTCAAAGATTAAGGCTTGATTCACTTTCAATTTTGCATAGATTTTTTGGCCTTGTGAGCTTCAAATTGTTTGCTTGATTTAGGTGAGCACTTGAAATCTTATTATTAGGTGAAGCTTTCGATTATTCGGGTTGCCAATACTTCAAAACCGTGACGCTGGCGATACCTTAATGTCTTCCCAATTTAATTACATGGAAGCTACTAGAAAAGACTAGAAACCAACAATCAAGACTAAACCGCTAAGTCAGTATTTATTAAGCAAAAAATATTTACAAGCGAAGGGAGAATAAGCAGACAACGAGAACACATTAGTTTTTGAAAGAATACGAGTACTCTATGTTTAGCATAGTAACTTATAATTAACTCTATCATTTCTCGTCCTCATTTAAGAGACTTAGCCTAATATAAAGTTAAGGAATCAAAGCTAAGTGATCAACACGCACGGTCGAGTCAAAAATTACTCTTATTCTCGCCATCGGAAAATCTACATTCGTGTCTTTAAACACTTATAAAATATGAGAAAAGTTTTAAAATTTGCCCATTTTTAGCCTTATTTTGCAACAAAATGATAAACAAAAAGATAAACATTGGAAAGCGTGAAGGTTTGGCAAGGCAAGTATCTTTTCACCCCCCAATACTAAAGTTAAACATTGTCCTCAATGTTTCGAGTCTAAGGGTTGGAAACCCCCATACTAGAGACGTAGTCGAATGCCTAATCTAGCATGGAAAGGGTGTAACCATTAAATTTAAAGCCGTTTATGAAGTGTGCTATAAACCTAAGGTTAGATCATAAAAGGATATATCATGGTAATTGAGAATCAAAGCAAACAATTGAGTGCTCCCATAAAACGTACACGAGAGGCTCCAGTCGTGAAGATAACGATCATCTAAAATCCACAATTCACAAACAACCACGGAACAAAGGTTGGAAGGGCACAAATCCCCACACGTTAAACTAATTAGAAAGCGATAATATGTATATGGATAAGCATGGGATACCCCCACGAGGCACCTTGTTTTTGATCACTGAGTCAAAAGCTCGACTCGAATCCCCCATAAATGTGATCATTTAGGGATAATCATGGTATGGTTAGTTTTTGGTGGGGCTTACATGATAAACAAGGCCCAAAAACAACTAGTTTTAAGGACTAAGTCCTTTGGTGGTGCAAAATACCAGGATCGAAGATGGCGTTCTCGTTTTCATTGGATAAACAAACCAACGCCACTTCAACATGTGCCAATATAAACCCAAAGGGTTTAAAGAAAATAGATGAGAAGAAATAGAAGGGTGGGACAATGGGTAAGTCACAAAAACCATGAGCTACTCGAGGTAGACTCGCACCAATCAAATAGAAAGATTTTCCATTTATTGCATCGGTGGAAGACTGAGATTTCCCTTTATATGTAATTCCGGGATCAAATATCTCGTCCTCGGTGGAGAATGGGGAGGGAACATAAGGGGCTTCCCCCACACTAAGTCCACACAAAGCATCGTCAAAAGGAGAAGACGAGCTTGTAGCACTCAAGACACGAGGTGATGACGGAGTTAGCATTGTAGAAAAATCTTTTAAATCCAATTCAAAATGTTTTCCTTTTTCATCTTTTGAAAACTCCTTATGAAAACCCGATTTGATTATGTCAAAAATAATTGGTGTTTCTAAAATGATGTTAGTCACACTAAAAATTCTCACATCTGAAAACTGTTTTGGTTTTGGTGGTGTTAAGTTCTAAAAACGTTTGTCGACAAAGAAAACTTCCCCATCGGGGTCAACATATTCATCATCCGAAGGATCTTCCGTGATTGGAGACGTAGGCTTAACACTCTTAACCTCCATCGGCGGAGGGGACGGAAAATCATTTTTATCAACAACTCCTAACACTCTTTTTGAAATTCTTTTGCAAATGTTTTTGATGGGATTAACATTGTTCAAAGACGTGATGGAATACACATGAGAAAGCGTAGAGTTTTGAGTTGCATTTATGACGAGTTCTTCCTCATTGAAACGTAGAGTGATTTTCCTATCATGGACATCGATAAGTGCTCTCGAGGTATATAAAAATAATCGATCTAAAATTAGAGGAACTTTAGGATCGATGGGAATGTCAACAACGATAAAGTCCACGGGATAGTAAAACTTTCCAACTTTCACGAAGACATCTTCAGCTACTCCACAAGCTAGAATCATAGAATGATCGGCCATCTCGATTGACATTCTTGAAGGAGTGAGATTAGGAAGGTTAAGCGACTTAAACATCCCAAGAGGCATCAAATTTATACTAGCACAAAGATCGGCCAAGGCGTAGCATTCCTCCATATCTTGTATTGCACATGGGATTAAAAATTTACTGGGATCACCGACTTTTTGAGGTATGCGGCTAAGAAAAACTGATGAACAACTAGACGATTTTTGCAATTTCTCTTTTTTTATTCAACATACTTTTGAAGTTTGTGACAAATCGAGGCATCATGACCAAGGCGTCGGCAAAACGTATATTAAAATGCAAGTCACGAAACATTTTCATAAAAAGTTCAAATTGATAATTTTTACGTTCTTGTGCCTTTTCCTTGTTTCTTCTTGAAGGGTAAGGTAAGGGTGGTGTGGGTTGAGGCATAGGCATCGACCTTGGAATCTCGGGTTCCATTATTGGTATTGGTTCAACCGTAGGTGTGGTTTGAGCGGTACTTTGTGGGATTGGAACATGCTCCTTTTCTTCCACCTCCTCGGGTTCTTTCTCTATTTCCTTCTCCGTAGAAGTACTTGGACGAGAAATGGGTTCTTTGAAAGTTTTCCCACTACGAGTAGTAATAACCTTCAATTTTCCTTTCGGGTTTACGATGGTATCACTAGGAATACCACCCGAAGAAGAAGGTTTACACATGATAGCTTCAAACATTTTTCCCATTCGATCTTCAAACTTAGATTGCCTAGCATCCGCTTTTAACAATTCTTGCTTAATCTCATGTTGATCTTGCTCCATTTTTGTTGATTTTGTTGGAGACGTTGAACATTTCCTTCCATTTTATTAGCATGATTTTTCAATTCATTAGCAAGTTCATTTTTAAGCTCGTTTTTCAACTCGGATCTTAAGCTAATCATCTCACGTTGCATGTTATCAAACTTAGTATCGTTTGCCTTTGCATAATCCAAAAATTCTCCATTAATATTTTTAGTGTGAGCATTTTTAAAACCTTGTGTGGTAGTTTGAAAATCACGGTTCTGGTTTTGGTTTTGGTTTTGGTTTTGGTTTGAAATTTGCCCATTTCAACTTTGGTAATTACCCTTGTTGTAGTTACGTGAATTTTCTTGGTAAGCACCATTTTGATTGTTGTTTCGATAGTTGTTAGCATTTTTATTTTGTGGAGCTTGATTTTGGCGGGAACCTTGACCGTTTTGGTTATAAGTTCCCGTGGCTACATAAGCATTCGAAGAGTTACCATCCGCGGTAATGCACTCGGAAAAATCATGAGCTCCACCACACGAAATACAACCCTCGGCAACCGCTTTAACCGAAGCGGAATTCAAAGCATCTTGTGCTTTCCAGTGAGTCATAAGAGTCAAAAACCTATCGAAAAACCGATTCTCCTCATTTTCTTCATCTTGCAAGGCACTCATGTTACGAGATGACGATGATGAACCCATAGTGGCAACACTCGGCGACTTACGAGGGCTATAAACCTTAGACCTATTCTCAATGATTTTTAAAGCCTCATCGGTTGTTTTGCACAAAAAATTACCACCCGTGGCAGCATTTAAGTAATCTCGTTCATGATCATTAAGCCCATTATAAAAAGTGTCAATTTGATGCAATTCGGAAAAATCATGGTGTGGACATTCATGTAACATTTCTTTAAATCTTTCCCAAGCCATTGAAAAACTCCCATTAGATCTTTGAGTAAATCGTGAAATCTCGTTTTTCAAATGTGTTGTTTTAGATGGTGGAAAAAATTGATTCACAAACTTAGAAACCCTACGTCAAAATCGAATTTGGGGGTTCTTTCTCGAGCCATATCTTGGCGGGTCCATCTAAAGAGTATGGAAACAACATCATCTTAATGGCATCGTGGGGTACATCCTTAAACTTGCTTGTCGCGGTGAGACGATTGAATTGCCTAATATGATAATGTGGGTTGTCTTTTTCGCGTCCGTGAAACTTGTTGGCTTGAAGCATAGACATTAAACCCGTCTTGATCTCGAAGTTCTCCGCAAGGATGGCGGGAATCACAATGGCCTCTCCAAAACCCTCGGTGGGTGCTTGAAGAAACTCCATCATAGTACGATTATCCATGATAGCTTCTTGTTCTATAAGGGGTTCCTCACTTGGAGTCTCTTCACTAGAAGGTGGTGGTGTGTTTTCCTTTTGATTACGACGTTTACGTGCACGTCTTGCTTGATTACGAGTAAGCATAAACGTCACGTACAACGTGGGGATGAGCAAAGAAGATTCTTTTTGGTGTTTTTGAGTTTTTTCAATTTTTTTGGATTTTTGATTGTTTTTAATTTTTTTGGAATTTTGGAATTGGATTAAGTAGACAAAAATCTACAAATCTCCTCCTTAATCAAATCTCTTGATTAAAGAAGCCTTAAGGAATAGAAACGATCACGTGAAGTGAACACCTTCGATGACTTTAGAACGTTGGTGGAACACAAAAACGTTCAAGAGGGTTTAATCAAATGAAACGAAGAAAATATATATGATATGTAGATAATACTTTGGTTGGAAAACCCTCGATTAGCCCTTTTTATCTAAACACGCACAAGCCAACGGGGAAACGAGGCGGCGGGAAGCACTTAAGAGCCTTTTTCCTTAGGGTACATTTTATAATACCCGCCTTATACCCTCCTTATAGTTTGAGTTTTTCAAAATTAAGCTTCACGAAAGTATTTATCTATTTTTCCTTTTCTTTCTTGTTTGAGATTCGAATACAATGATTGAGTAATGACCTCCCAATCAAGGTTGTGTTTTCACACTTTTGGAGTACTTGTGAATTTATTGTTCTACGTATACAATATAGTAATAGTATTCACAAAAACGAAAAACCGATAATACGTATTAGTAGAGTGCTACTAATACAATTACTATTTATGGTTAGTATAAAAACAACAATTATTCAAATCAAAACACAACACGCCTCCCCGGCAGCGGCGCTAAAATGATGGTAGTAATTTCACACTCGTTTAGGAAAACGAGGCAAAAGCGGTAAGTATTAAGTGTCGATTTAGGAAAACCAAGCACTAATGACCCAATGTGGGGATCGTTCTCAAGGAGGCTTATGTGTTATGTGGAGAGATTATTAATGGTTTGTGATTATATTGATGAAAAGAAGAAAAGAGGTTAGAAGAGAATGATGGTTACGATTATGGATTAAACTAAGACGAATAGTCGTGCACGTAAAACCGTAAAAAGTGAGAAAATTAAAAATTTACCCTAAAAATTCCTAGAAAATTTCAATAAATCCTAAAAAATGTAATTAGAGTTTACAAAAAATCAAAAATCACTCAAACCTTTTATTTAATTAAATAATATTTTTTAATGCTAATGAAAGCCCAAAAAATAAATTTAATTAACAAAAAGCCCAAATGAGATTTTTTCACTTGTAAACCTCTAAAATGCTTTAACTAAATTAATAACTATTTTTGAAAATTTTAAAATTAATAAAAACTATTTAAAAACAATTAAAAACTATTAAAATTTAAGATAATGCTAAAAATAAATCTAATGACAATAGAAATATTCTAAAAATTGTGAAATTCCTAACTTAATGTATTTAACCTAAGAAAAATATAAAAAGTGCAAAAATGTGAAAATTGGAATATAATAATAAAATAATAATAATATAATATTAAAAATCCAAAAATTATAAAAAATCTAAAAACTTGCAAAGTAGTTTATTTTAACCTAATTAAACATAAAATGATATTGAAATACCAAAAAAACCCTATTGGGCCTTCAAATGGGCCAAATACCCAAATAGATCCTTAATGGGCTTAGAATTGGGCCCAATAAGAAAAAGTTCTCAAAAATGGTCCAAAAGCTCTAGTCAAGCTTAAAATTTGATTTTAAACACAATTTTCCAAAGGCCCAAAAGCTGAAAATGAGCTTAAGCTAGCTTATTTCAAAACAGCTTATTCTTAATGGGCTTTTTGGCCCATTAAACTATAACTTATGCCATAAGCTAAGATTTTACCCATGTCCATCTCTTGACCTAATTAAGCTATTTTCAAAAAGAAACTTGAAATAAGCTCAAGGAATAAGCCTGAAATAAGCCAAAGCTCTCTTCACAAAATGGCTTAACTAAGCTTAATCAACAAAAGGTTTTCCAATAAGCACACTCAATAAGCTGAAATAAGCAAAAAGCTGATTTTGAAAAAGACAAAATAGTCGTTTTCTAGTCAAAACCTAAAACTAAAAGCTGTAAACTTCCAGAATCACTTATAAGCTCAAAATATTAAGACCTATTACAAAAAATAAGTTGTTGCACATTGGAATAAGCTAGAATGAACAAGTAATAAGTTGTTGACCAAATTGCACTAGCAGTGGCTAGCAGCAGGGGAAAGGAGTTCCCACTGCCTTGACTTTTTGAGTTTGAATTTTAGAGAGTTCCACATGGTTATGTTGGACAATCAAGGCACCCTTGTGATCAGTGAATCACAAGGAGTCAATAACAAGCAAACAATAACAAAAACACCTAGCCAATCAGTGCAGTTAATTCAATCTATGCTCAGATATGTTCCAGAAAAGTAATAAGCAGGTCTAATGATTATAAGCTACTTTTAAGCTAGTAAAAGCTAACCACAAACCACCAAATGCATACACAAGCTCAATACAACTTAAAGAAACACAGATTAACTTATATCATGCAATGAATCCAACATATGAACAAGATCTAAGCAAGAACAGTTACTGATGAACAATGATGAACACAAGAACAATGATTGCTGATATACTTGACACCAAATCCAAATTCAAGGCCTCAGATCTATCATACAGGTTGCAATAACAATGATTTAACACTTGTTAGCCCTAGGTTAACATGCAAACTAGGTGTGTACAAGATTTCAGAGCAAAACAACAAGTTTTCAAGATTTTATAGCCAATTGTTTGATTAAGTGATTCAAGGCACAAATTTTGCATATATCAGAACACAATCAACTCAATAACAGATAACAACTCAAATAACACCACAACACTTACTCGAAATCACACAAACTTGAACCAACAGTCAATCCCAAACACCCTTTTCACTTCTTAATCAAAGATTTATCAAAGCAAAAGTGTATAACAGATTAATCCAAGACTAATCAAGCATCATACCAACAACACTAAGCATAATCAACAAGAATCAAGCATAAAAAAACACATACAATAGCAGAATCACAAAATCACTTAAAACCAAATACTTAATCAGAAAGATGAAAGTTTGAGAATTCAAACCTCCAAAATGTACATCCACACTTTGGAATCAATGAGCTGAGGTGCTAGCAAGAACAAGCACCATCTTCCAACTACTAAGAACAACAAACAAGCCCAGCCAAAGGCTTGAGCCTAGGTTAGCACAAATCAGATAAATCAAGGTGACAAAAGACTAAGTCTTTGTAACACTTAGGCTCTCACAAGCCTTGTACATTTCCTTAAGGCCTCACTACCCCTTAATCAACCAATATTAGGAGGCTATGATCACCCTTAAGTTCAATCTACAAGCTGTTGAACCAAAAGCACTTAGCAAACAACTTAGGCAGATTTTGTTATAAAAACGTATAACCAACTTCCAATATTGCTCAAGCTAGTTGATTTGTGACTTATTTCACTTAAAGAAACACCTCAATGAACAATGCTCACCAAGCACAAGCCAAATTCTTGACCTTAGCAAGAACAAAGGGACTCACAGGCTTATAGACAGTCTTGGACTTGTTCAAAGTTTTGTTTATGTACAAAAACATGACAATACAACTACTCAATACAATAACAAACAATGGAACTCGGTTTTAAATCTTAAGACAATACCACAATTTCATAAATTCAGAAAAGGGCTTTACAAGGTTTGACAAATGAAAAACCTGAGAACAAGGCTAAATGTTGTGATACTAATGCTTTATATAGGCTACATGGAGTCCTATGATACTGAAAATAAAGTAAAACCCTAATGCTTGAAGTCCCAAAAATGCCTTTGTCGAATTTGAATAACTTGAGCTCATGTGAAAGATTCTTGGCTGTATGTGTGAGGTGTAAAGGTTGTGAGTTGATCTAAGGCTCAAAATGAAGCTTAGATATGAAGCAGCATTGTGGTGTGTGGATTTCTTGGCACTTTTGGCATTATCCTCAAAAACCTGTTCAGGGCACCTCTCATGTGACCTTGTGAGTGGTGAGGTGGCTTGTTTAAGGTTTGGGTGTTGTTAATAAGACCCTTAATCACTAATCTTAAAGAGATTAGGGTTCAATTCTCAGTAATTAACAAAACCTTAATTGTGTTCTTGAGGTAAATAGTGTTTGTGTATGATCCAGATTAAGGTAGGATTATGGTTTAAAACGTGTTTAGGCGCCAAGATTTAATAAACATTAAACCGGTTTAGTGGATGGGTGACATGGCACCAGGGTGGGATATGATTGGTGGGTTTTGTGAGTGGGGTGAGGTGTCAACCCATGGTTGGTCTAGGTAAGTTGTTGTGTCTGCAAAAAATAGTCCCTCACTTATTCACTTGGTTTCATTTGCTGATTAAACTCATTCCCTTTGTATTTGAAGTTTTATTTTTCACACATTAGCCACAAAAACTTCCAAAAGGTCTATCAAAGGACTTGTTTTGTATTTCTTTGATATTTGAAGGACTGGTCTTGCACATTTTTTAACTTTGAAGGTATTCATGGTATGTTTGAATACAAGGATGAACAATATTGACAATTTAGTTTTATTCAGGGACTAAACTTGCCAATTCTTCAAAGTGGAGGGTCCTTTTTGAAATTTTGACAAACTTAAAGGACCAAACTTGTAATTATGAATATACAAGGGTTAAAAGTGTCAATTCTTCAATATTAGAGGACCCTTGGGTCCGGTTCATTCTGCGGCTTCTTTTCCCATGTTCGTTTTTGAATGTTTCTTGTGATCTTTTGTGATTTCCTTAAATTCACGGGCTTTTATCCAATTGATACAATGCTTTTGCATGGGGTTCAGATTAATTCTCGGAATCTTCTCGAATTGATCACGGCTCAAAGTGGAATAGTTTTTCTTGGTGACATATAGGGGGTTTGGTTTCCTATTCTACTAAAACGGTTTAAATGCACAAAGATATAAAATTAGACTAAAAGTAGTTAATAAATTAAGACTGAAATCGAATTAAAATTAAACAGTAAAACAGAAACAGTAAATACCCCTTACTAGCAAACACTTCATTCAGAATAATGTTGATCCGGAATACATGGGAAAAAGCTTGATGCGGAATAAAGTGGTTGATGCGGAATAACTTGAAGAAATGCTCTATCCGGAATAAATCAGACAAAAATCCTTCATTTGGAATATACGCTCATGCGGAATATCTTTGCTTCATGCGGAATATCTTTGCTGACTCAGAATAAATGGGAAAAAGCTTGATGCGGAATGTTTCCACTCATCCGGAATATTGATTATTCCGGATGAACGAATTGATCCGGAATAAATTTGGTTGATCCGGAATAATGAAGGTTGATGCGGAATAATGTGCTATTCGGAATAATGTGGTTGATTCGGAATAAAAGGATTGACCCGGAATAATTGATTATTCCGGATGAAAGGCTTTGATCCGGAATAAAAAATATTCCGGATGAACAATATTGATTCGGAATAAAAGGTTGATGCGGAATAATAACTGATCCGGAATATCCGGTTGATCCGGAATAAAAAGTGAAATAACTTGATTCGGAATCTGGGTTTGTGAAGAACAGTAAAGAAACAGAGAAGACGATTTAAGCCAAAATCAACCAAGTTTTTAACCAAAACTTAAACAAAACTAAACACCAATCATTTACTAAGAATAAACATCAAATCAAAACAATAAAAACACAAAACCCACTTACTTTTGAAGATTAAATTCAACCAAATAAGAACTTTAAACTTAAAATAAAAAAGATGAAAATGAACAAGATTAATGGAAAGATTATATGGATTGATTAAATTAGAGTAAACAAAAGGAAAGATTAAAAACTTACAAGATTAAAGATTCAACAAGAAAAGAAAAATCACCAACACCTTAATGGTGTTGGCTTCCTACGAAAGAAAAGAAAAGAAAACTAAGAAATGAAAACTAGCTCAAAATGTGTGAAGGGATGTCTTTATATAGCCTTGTCTTTGGTTGGTGAGTGGGCTTTCTCCCTTTCTTCTTGTCTTCTCGTCTTTTCATAAAAGTTGACGTTTTCGATTCTGATTCGGGATTTGTCGACGAATAAATTCAACTCGTCTTTTAATTTCTTCGTTTAATAGACTTGAGTTCCTTCGACATGTGTAAATCTTCCATCTTTGGTCCTTTTCTTCGATAAATCTTCAAATAGGCCCATTGACTTCAAATCTTTTGCATCTCTTGGACTATAGACTTCGTCTTGAGTCGTTTTCTTCGATAAAACCCGTGCAATCCCATGTTTTCTCTAGTATCCATCCGATTGGCTCTGAAAACACAATAAACACAAAAACCACGCATAATTCCAAACAAATGATATTAAATACGCGTTTTGGTCTCGTTTTAGCAAGAAATAAGTGGTAAAAGGATGGGTGTTTTCACACCTATCAAATCCCCTACACTTAACCATTTCCATGCACTCATGCAATGCTTAGTGATAAAGCAAATTTACACTTTTCTCATAATCAATCAACCTTGGCCTTATTAACAGACTACTAAAACAAAACTAAGAGAAATTAAAACTTTAAAGGAAAGAAAAGGATAGAAAACCATTTTCACTTGAAAATAGCTATGTGGAAATAACTTGCAAAGAGATCAAGGACTTACATTAGGGCTTTGGTGCTGCGAAGATTTATCACTCTCAAGTTTCACGTTCCCCAAACTAAGCTTAAAAACGAGATCATTGTTATTATAAGTTAGCAAATCAAACACTTACACACATGGCTTAATTATATGCTTAAACTCCCTTATTCCTAGGTGTATCTCTTATATTTTATTTTTTTTGTCTTAGAATGATCATGAAGATGCATTTTTTGGACTGATTGTGATAGTTTATTTAGGCTGAAAGCAAAGTAGGACGATTTGATTAATAGTTAGCTAAAGGACAAAATCTCTTAAAACTGCTTCTCGGGATATCAAAAAGTTCATATCTTGGCATAACTCGCTTCACGATTTGAGACCTTTCTCGGGCCGATATTTGGCATGAACTTCATACTTCATATCTTCGAGAGACGTTCTTGAGATAATGGTCTTCTCTTCGTTAATAGAGTTTCTTCACTTGGGGACTTTTGAGGGATACTCCAATATTTGTTGACCACGACTTCATGATTATTTCTTCAATCGCTAATTGGGATTTTGAGATACAACGATCCGCCTCCTTTTCGGACTTGGATCTATTTATCCTCATACCTTGTTAGGGTCTTTTCGGATAGACTTCTCCATGATCTTTATGGGAGTTGATTGTTTTTCGTCTTGAGTCTTGATCCTTCATATTGATTTTGGGAAAAATTATTTTCACATCACCTTGGATCTTTAGCAATAATATTGAATCCTCATGCCTTGTTAGGGCCTTTTCGGACTCGCCAATCTTCACGCCCCGCTTCATAAGTTATGCCTTGGATATGAACTCTTATCATCACCGAGCAACTTTTAAACGATCTTGGGCTAGAAGCTAAGTAACTTTTCAAATCGTACGACCTTACTTATTGCAGATAAATTATTAGCAAGTGATGGGAGAATAGGCAAATAATCACACCAAGTGTGCTTGTGCAAGAATACCGACTTATAATTGACTCTATCATTTCTCGTTCTCCACAATTTAAAATCTCAAGTAATAAGACTCGTGGATGCTTAGCCTAATAAACCAATTAAGGTCTACATGGTTAAGGATACTTGCTAGAATAAACTTGGATAAGTCTATTCGGGTTGAGTCAAAATAATCGCAACGGGCCTAATATATCAAAGATTTCAAAACTAGCTACACCACTTTATTAATATTTTTTACTTTATTGCGGGATATATACATATGAAAGAAACGATAAAGATTTAAAAATTACGACTAAATGGCCAAAGTTAATTAAAAATTTGAAAAATGCTGAAAAAGATGATTTTCCGGTTAAATGAGACATTTTAATGGAAAAGTCCACTTAAAACTTTGATAGAAGTCCCCCTACACTTAATATAAACATTGTCCTCAATGTTTAAGCATGTGGGAGAAGTCTCCCCTACACTTATGACATTGTGCACGTTGGTTAAATCAAGCTAAGGAAGAGACGACTAACGTGATCAATTTCAAATTTTAGTATGAAGAAAATTGAATCACGATAGTTGAGAGATAGAACCGAATTTCGGATAACACGGGAGCACGGTTCTTCAAAGGTTCCAAATGTGCATTCATCCCTGTAATCACATCACCACAAAAACACAGACAACCTATAGAGGTCCCCCTACACTTAGGAGGTTAAAACAGAAATGGATAGATACTCGGGTTGCCTCCCGAGGAGCGCTTGTTTTTGATAACCGAGTCACGAGCCTGACTAGACCCAAAATTAGTTCATGGGAAACGTGGTAAGGGATGGAATCATCTCAGGAGAGATGTCCTCACCAAAGTACAACTTCACTCGTTGGCCATTCACCTTAAAATTAGGTCCATTATGTTGAGCGAGCTCGAGAGTACCATATGGAAAAATTTGGGCAACGGTGAATGGGCCGGACCAACGAGATTTCAGCTTGCCCGAAAAGATTTTCAACCGAGAGTTAAAGAGTAAAACTTTGTCTCCAACTTGGAACTCTCGGTTTTTAATCTTAGAGTCGAGAATGAGCTTAGTCTTTTCTTTATAGATCAAAGAATTTTCATAAGCCTCATTCCGGAGTTCATTGAGCTCATTGAGTTGGATCTTGCGTAGGTCACCGACTTTGTTCATATCGAAATTAGCCCACTTCAAGGCCCAGTAAGCCTTGTGCTCCAACTCAATGGGGAGGTGGCATGCTTTCCCGTACATGAGACGATATGGTGTACAACCAATCGGAGTCTTGTAAGCAGTACGAAAAGCCCACAGAGCATCATCAAGTTTATCGGCCCATGAGCACGATGCTCTCCCACGGTTCGTTCAAGAATTCGCTTTAATCCTCGGTTAGAGATTTCAGCCTGGCCATTAGTTTGTGGGTGGTATGCGGTGGAAAGAGGATGATTTACACCATACTTAGCCATGACTCTTGCGAATTGATCATTGCAAAAATGAGTCCCGCGATCACTAATAATGGCACGAGGCATACCGAATCTAGCGAAAAGCGACTTCAAAAAGTTACAAACCACCCTTGCGTCATTAGTGGGTAAACCTTTGGCTTCAACCTATTTAGAAACGTAGTCAACGGCTACAAGGATGTATTTGTTTCCTTTAGATGAATGGAATGGCCCCATAAAGTCGATACCCCAAACATCAAAGATTTCACATTCTTGTATGAAATTTTGAGGCATCTCATCTTTATGTGTGATCTTGCCTTGTTTTTGCCAAGCATCACAATGTTTAACCATCTCGTGAGCATCACGATAAATGGTGGGCCAATAAAATCCCGAGTCAAACACTTTTTTGGCGGTGTAGTTGGGACCAAAGTGACCACCGGTGGGTCCTTTGTGGCAAGCTTCGAGAATGTTGAAAGCTGCCGGTCCATCAACACATCAGCGAATAATCAAATCAAAACATTGTTTGAATAGATACGGGTCATCCCAAAAGTAAGTCTTAATGTCTTTGAAGAACTTTTTCTTTTATTGGGATGTTAACCCGTCGATGAGGATTCCACCCGCCAAGTAGTTTGCAATGTCCGCAAACCACGGGGTCTCATCTTGATTCGAATGGATAGACATTAAGGTCTCTAGGGGAAAAGAGTCATTGATCTCTTTGTTCGGATGATCCCCTTGATAAGGATCCTCAAGTGTACTGAGATGATCTGCGGCTAGGTTTTCAGCCCCCTTCTTATCACTAATTTCGATTTTAAATTCTTGAAGTAGCAAAACCCAGCGAATAAGTCTTGGTTTAGAATCTTGTTTAGTCAACAAGTACTTCAACGCGGAATGATCGGTATAAACGATGGTGGTAGAAAGGACAAGATAGGGGCGGAACTTTTCAAAAGCATAGACAACAGCTAAAAGCTCTTTTTCGGTTGTCGTGTAATGCAATTGAGCCCCTGTCATTGTCTTGCTAGTGTAATGGATCGGTTGGAAGTGTTTGTTCACTCTTTGGCCCAAAACCGCTCCAATAGCAAAGTCGCTAGCATCGCACATCAACTCAAAGGGAAGCTCCCAATTAGGGGTAACCAAGACCGGTGCCTTAGTTAGCTTATCCTTAAGAAGGTTGAAAGCTTCAATACACTCTTTGGAAAAGATAAAAGGAGTATCTTTTTCCAAGAGGTAGGTCATCGGGCGAGCGATTTTAGAAAAATCTTTGATGAAACGACGGTAGAAGCCCGCATGACCAAGGAAACTTCTCACACCCTTCACGGTTGAAGGTGGAGGTAATTTAGCAATAACATCGACTTTAGCATGGTCCACTTCAAGACCGGCTTTGGAAATTTTGTGTCCTAGCACGATGCCCTCTTTTACCATGAAATGGCATTTTTTCCAATTAAGAACAAGGCGAGTGTCTTCACACCGCTTAAGAATACGTTCTAAATTGACAAGGCAAGCAGAGAAAGAATCGCCATAAACCGAGAAATCATCCATGAATAGTTCCATAGTTTCTTCAACCATGTCATGGAAGATAGCCATCATACACCGTTGGAACGTCCCAGGAGCAATGCATAAACCGAAAGGCATGTGTTTGTAAGCAAATGTTCCGTAGGGACAAGTGAATGTGGTCTTTTCTTGGTCTTTGGGATCGATGGGAATTTGAAAATACCCGGAGAAACCGTCTAAAAAGCAGTAATAGTCATTACCCGCTAGACGCTCAAGCATTTGATCCATGAAAGGAAGATGAAAGTGATCTTTTCTCTGGCATCATTGAGTTTGCGATAGTCGATACAAACTCTCCACCCAGTAACGAGACGAGTGGGAATCAACTCGTTGTGTTCATTGGGAACAACGGTTATTCCGCCCTTCTTGGGCTCACAATGGACGGGACTTACCCATGGCGAATCCGAAATAGGGTAAATCAAGCCGGCATCAAGAAGTTTGATAACCTCTTGTTTGATGACGTCATGAATGCGAGGATTAACCCTTCTTTGGCTCTGGATTGCGGGTTTAATGTCATCTTCCATGAGAATCTTGTGAGTACAAAAGTTTGGATCAATTCCGCGGATATCGGAACTTTTCCAAGCAATTGCCTTCTTATGATCTTTAAGCACGGCGATAAGGCGAGATTTTTCATCTTCTTTCAAGTCCTTCGCGATGATGACGGGCGACTTCTTCTTTTCTTCAAGGAACACGTACTCGAGGTGGGACGGTAACTCCATAAGTTCTAAATCCGGAGGATTTTCGATGGAAGGCGTATTCAAATTCGGTTCATCGATAGCAATAGCCTTGGGAGATGGTGGAGAAATATGGTCCTCTTTGAGAAGTTTCTCAATGAGAAGAATGTCTTCATCCCAATCGGTGGGAGAATCGTCATATTCTAAGTTCACATCTCCCATGGTGGCTTCAAGATCTTTCCAAAGTAAATCACTTTCTCCAAATAGAGTTAGTGATGAATCAATAGAGGAAACGGTCTCAACATTGGGAGGAGAGGTAGGAATACTTTTGCAAGCATCTTTGAAGTGTTCTTCACAAGCCTCATCAAGAACGTCGATACAATTAACACTCTCGTATGAATAAGGCTGTTTAGAAAGCTTCCCATGTTGAAGACGATTTTATCGTCACCCACTCTCATGATAAGCTCACCCGCTTCAACATCGATGAGAGTGCGACCGGTCCTCAAGAATGGACATCCCACGATCAATGGAACACGAGGGTCCATCTCGTAGTCGACCACGACGAAATCGGTAGGAAAAGTGAATTTGTCGACTCCTACAAAAACGTCTTCGGCTATCCTCACTGGATAAGTAACCGTACGGTTAGCTAATTCCAAAGTCATTTTGGTGGGGACTAGCGCAGCGAGAGATAATTGCTTCCAAACACTTAAAGGCATTAAGTTAATACTGGCACCTAGATCGGCTAGGGCCATGCAATTCTCTACTCCCGGGAAGTTGCAAGGGATTAAGAAATGACCCGGATCACCAAGCTTGGTTGGCAATTTCCTTAAAAGCACTGCAGAGCAATTCTCATTAAGTTGGGTGTTAGCGATATCAAGAAGCTTCTCCTTGTCACTAAGAAGATCTTTAAACATTTTCGCATATTTGGGCATGTGAGCGAGAGCCTCAGCGAAGGAGATGTTGAAATTCAAGTGTTTAAACATTTTGAGAAAGTTTGAAACTTGAATATCGTCCTTGCTTTTGAGCTTCTCTTTCCTCAACCTTGAGGGATAAGGTATATCGGAAGAAGAGGAAGGCTTTGGAATAGTAGGATCACTCACATCCTTGGGTGGAGGAGGGGTAGAAGTAAGAGGTGGAGGAATTGGGGAAGTAGAAGGATGAGGAATATGAGTAGGTGACTCGTTTTCCTTAGTCACAATCACCGGTGGAGGTATAGGAAGCTCGGGTTCCTTGGTACCTTTGCCACTGCGAGTGGTGATTGCTTTCATCTCCCCTCTTGGATTCGCAACGGTGTTACTCGAAAGAGTACCCGAAGAAGAGGATTGATTACCTTGGAAGAAACCAGCCATCATGTTTCTTAAGTCATTCGTTTGACTTGCCAAAGTGTTTCGCATATCAGCTCGAAGATCGTTCCCTTGTTTCACCATGTCTGCTTTTAAGTTGATCACTTCCCGCTGGAGATTGTCCACGATCACATCATTAGTCCTTATGTAGGTTCCAATATCTTTGTGTAATGCGGTGGGTTGGTTGGGAGGAGCATTGTAGGCGGGTGATTGATAAGCAGGTTTTTGGTAAACTTGGTTATTTCTTTGAGGTGGATATGGTTGTCTTTGAGGTGGTTGGTATGGTGCACGAGGTTGTTGTTGAGGAGGGCGATTGAGGTTTTGTTGTTGGTTTGGGTTGTTAGGAGGAAAACCTGGCGGGGAAAGAAAATTGTTTGAGCGGTAGCTAAGCAAGTTGCGGTCACCTTGAGGACGAGCTTGATAAGCGGCCGGAGGATAGGTACCGTATGCTGCATTAACATTCTCAGAAGGGTAGTCTTTAGTGGAGGTTCAAGTGGTGTAAGAGTGAGGACCCCCACATATTTCACATGGTTGGCTTACAGCATTGACTTGAGCGTTTTTAGCGATGATGCTGTTGGTGTTGCTAGCGGTTTGGGTAGCAAGCGATTCAAGAAGTGACGTAATTTTTTCAAGTCTCTTGTCGTTGTCACTAGTACTAGCACTAGCGGCATTGGTCCGCACACTCTTGGTTTGCACACGAGACTTATTTTCGATAATATTCCAAGCGGCATTAGAGCTTTTAACCAAAATATTACCCCCCCCCCCCCCCCCCCCCCCGAGGCACTGTTTAGTGAATCTTGGTCATTCATGCTTAAACCATTGTAAAAAGTATTAATTTGGTGCACTTTGGTAAAACCATGTTGTGGGCACTTTCTTAAAAGGTCTTTAAAACGGTCCCAAGATTCACTAAAAGACTCATCATACTTTTGTTCAAAATTAATAATTTCATTCCGCAAAGCGGTAGTACGAGAGGGTGGGAAAAGTAGTTTATGAATTTGGTCTCTAAGTCCGTCCACGTAAGAATACTTTGTGGCGGTTCCTTTGCAAGCCAATGTCGGGCTTGTCCCTCTAAGGAGAAAGGAAAAAGTTGTAAACGGATTACCTCTTGTGGAACACCATTGAATTTGACCATATTCGTGAGTTGCAGGAACCTTTTGATGTGGTCATGAGGATCATCAATGGTACGCCCCAAGAATGGTTGAGAAGAGACCATCTAAATAAAGCCAGATTTGAGCTCAAAGTTGTTGGCTGCAATCGCGGGTATGACAATTGGATCATTGTTGCCCTCTACATGTGCTTGCAAAAGTTCAATCATCCGGCGATTGTCCGGTAGAGGTTCATTGTTGTTGTTATTCATGTTGTTTTGAGGTGGATTGTTCTTGTTGTTGTGTACATCGGACATGTCTAAGTCTTCGAGAGGCTCGGGCTCTTGATAAGACGTCGATCGTGTACGCATGCACCTACAAAAGAACTAACAAAGTAAACAAGAAATATTTTTGGTTTTTATGTTTTTTAATATTAATTTTTTTTTTTTTTGAAAATTTTATATTTTTAGGGTTTTTGAAAATTTTTATGAAAAAGTAACGTTCACGGCGAACGGATCCCAAAATCCAAGTTCTCACAAAAAACTGTTAATCTTTACGAGAAGAGCCGGCAGCGGCGCCATTTGATACAATGCTTTTGCATGGGGTTCAGATTAATTCTCGGAATCTTCTCGAATTGATCACGGCTCAAAGTAGAATAGTTGTTCTTGGTGACAAATAGGGGGTTTGGTTTTCTATTCTACTAAAAAGGTTTAAATGCACAAAGATATAAAATTAGACTAAAAGCAGTTAATAAATTAAGACTGAAATCGAATTAAAATTAAACAGTAAAACATAAACAGTAAATACCCCTTACTAGCAAACACTTCATTCAGAATAATGCTGATCCGGAATACAGGGGAAAAAGCTTGATGCGGAATAAAGTGGTTGATGCGGAATAACTTGAAGAAATGCTCTATCCGGAATAAATCAGACAAAAATCCTTCATTCGGAATATACGCTCATGCGGAATATCTTTGCTTCATGCGGAATATCTTTGCTGACTCGGAATAAATGGGAAAAAGCTTGATGCGGAATGTTTCCAGTCATCCGGAATATTGATTATTCCGGATGAACGAATTGATCCGGAATAAAATTGGTTGATCCGGAATAATGAAGGTTGATGCGGAATAATGTGCTATCCGATATAATGGGGTTGATACGGAATAAAAGGATTGATCCGGAATAATTGATTATTCCGATGAAAGGCTTTGATCCGGAATATAAAGTATTCCGGATGAACAATATTGATTCGGAATAAAAGGTTTATGCGGAATAATAACTGATCCGGAATATCCGGTTGATCCGGAATAAAAAGTGAAATAACTTGATTCGGAATCTGGGTTTGTGAAGAACAGTAAAGAAACAGAGAAGAGATTTAAGCCAAAATCAACCAAGTTTTTAACCAAACCTTAAACAAAACTAAACACCAATCATTTACTAACAATAAACATCAAATCAAAACAATAAAAACACAAAACCCACTTACTTTTGAAGATTAAATTCAACCAAATAAGAACTTTAAACTTAAAATCAAAAAGGTGAAAATGAACAAGATTAATGGAAAGATTATATGGATTGATTAAAGTAGAGTAAACAAAAGGAAAGATTAAAAACTTACAAGATTAAAGATTCAACAAGAAAAGAAAAATCACCAACACCTTAATGGTGTTGGCTTCCTACGAAAGAAAAGAAAAGAAAACTGGGAAATGAAAACTAGCTTAAAATGTGTGAAGGGATGTCTTTATATAGCCTTGTCTTTGGTTGGTGAGTGGGCTTTCTCCCTTTCTTCTTGTCTTCTCGTCTTTTCAAAAAAGTTGACGTTTTCGATTCTGATTCGGGATTTGTCGACGAATAAATTCAACTCGTCTTTTAATTTCTTCGTTTAATAGACTTGAGTTCCTTCGACATGTGTAAATCTTCCATCTTTGGTCCTTTTCTTCGATAAATCTTCAAATAGGCCCATTGACTTCAAATCTTTTGCATCTCTTGGACTATAGACTTCGTCTTGAGTCTTTTTCTTCGATAAAACCCGTGCAATCCTATGTTTTCTCCAGTACTCATCCGGTTGGCTCTGAAAACACAATAAACACAAAAACCACGCATAATTCCAAATAAATGATATTAAATACGTGTTTTGGTCTCGTTTTAGCAAGAAATAAGTGGTAAAAGGATGGGTGTTTTCACACCTATCAATATCCGTACCTAAAATACACAAGTAACAATCACAAGCATATATTTGGCCATTTTCATGATATTTTATGCATTTAAAGCCCTTTTTGGACGATGAGACTATGTATAAAAGCAGTCTCATCACTCCCAATGGCCTAGATCATCCCAAGCAAGCTGTCATCATATGGAGCTGACAAGATCACAAGACTCTCTAAGGACCAATTCAAAAATAAGCATATACTTAAAGAATATGTTGGGGTAGAATTGGAAGGTCATATACTACGGTTTAGAACGTTTTCCTTCTTCTAGAATCATGTATCCTCGCTATATAAAGGCATAGGCAGATAGTTCTTCAATTTTTTCTTTGTCTCAGATTTTAAAAACATTGTAATTTTTTTAGTGAAATGAAAATTGTGTTTTTTAAGTTTAAGAATCTGAGTACCATAGTTATTTAAGTTTTATGAGTTCAAGTTTTTTTTACTTTCAGTTCAAGTGTTTGAGGAATGAAAATTTTTTGAGAAAAAAAATTATCAGTTGGTTATTGTTGTTACTATTCATCGTGTGTTGATCTTAGCAGGGTTGTTTTGGATGCTTGTTCTTGTTAAGCTCGAACAAAATCTCAAAAATCCGGGGTATTGATGTATATCGTTGAGGTTCGTTCATTTCTTTTCCTTTTTATAATTTATGAAAAAGGTTTGAGTGTGATTCATGATATGTAAGAGTGTTGTTTTCTGTTTATCTAGTTGATTGGTAGGATAAAAGAAAAGATTTGAGTTTTGTAGGTTTAGAAATCATTTTAGTAGATATTTTTGTAAATTCTATCATATGGTCATAAGTGGTGTTAGGATTAGTATGAATCTTCTTCATTAGCTTAGGTCTAAAAGTAAGTTTGATTTTCATCATAATCTTGAGGTTAGAAATAGTTGATTTATGTTTTTGTTTGACTAGATATAATAAAAAAAAACAAAAAATATGGAGTGGTTAAGTTACTACCATAGTATAACAAATTTGAACTAATTTCGTTGATCTTGGGTTATTTAGTAGTTACGTGTGGTGGAATTTAGTATGTTTGTGTTTGTTTCAATGATATTGGAAGATTTAAAAGTATTGCTATAGGATTCTACTACTATTGCACAAAACATGTCACTCCTTGGCTGCCCTTGTTCAAAATATGTGCTTGATGCAAGAGATTACATCAACATCTTGTTTTAAGTATTGAGAGCTTGAATTTCAGGATTCTGAGAGTTTTTAGGTAGGACTTAATAAGTGTGAAAACACTTATCCTTTTACCACTTATTTCCAATAATAACAAGACCAAAACGTATGATTTATGTCGTAAAAGTCGGAATTATGCGTGGTTTGTGTTTTTATTGTGTTTTAGGACCAAAAGATGAAAAAGGAAGAAAACACGGGCTTTCACGGGCTTTTATCGAAGAAAACGGGAAAAGACGAAGTCAAAAGATCAAGAGTGCTTAAAAAACGGATGTCCAAGACCTATTCTGGAGATTTATCGAAGAGCAAGTCTAAAGACGGAAGTTTAATGAAGTCGAAGAACTTAAGTCTAATAGAAGAAGAAAATTAAAAGACAAGTTCAAATCCCGAGACTACAAAGACGAAGAATTAAAATCGAGTCGAGAAGAAAAAGAAAGAAGAAAGCACCACACATGCCTCCCACTTCCCTATAAATACCCTCCCAATCACATTAGGAGGGGGTTAGCTAGTTTTTATTTTTCAAGTTTCTTTCTAGTTTTTAGAGAGAGAAAGTCTTAAACTTTCTCTCACTAGTTCATCTTTTTCTTTTGATCTTTCAAGATTAAACACTTTTGTATTGCTTATTTCATTAATCAAAGTTCTATTTTAAGCTTTTGATCCTTATTCTCATTCTACACTTCTTGATTCATTTACCTTTGATCCGATTTACATTCTTCATGTTTATGATTTGATGTTTTCGTGATTAAAGGATTGCTCTTTTTAGTTTACACACAAGCTCCTTCGTATAAACCATAAGCTCGTAATGCTATTTGGCTTATTCGAATCTTAGCTTATTGAGTTTCGGATTTCTTCAAGGTTTTTAATGGTTTAAAGTTCATTTCATAAAGTTCTTAATTTTAAGTTTTGAAAAGTTATCGAATTTGAGCTTTTTGGGGTCGTTTAAGATTCGTTTAGAATTGCTTATTGCATTTGCTTTTCGAGATTCACTCTTGCCACGAATTTCGGAATCAGTTACATCCCATCGCAATCTTAGGGTTTACTCCACATTCCGATAGGTTTCGGTTTTTTATCGCAATAACCCTTTAGGGTTTTACTTTGCGATCGGTTTGATTTTCCCCCTTATTCCGATCTGGGTTGCGATCGCTTATTGCGATCGCATATTCCGACGGATCTTGAGGCCTTGGTTAAGACGAAGTGCTGCCCATTTTTCGACAGCATCATTCCGATAGATATACATTGCGACAGTTGTACCTTACATCATTCCGATCTGAATCATCGCAATAGTGGCTTTCCGATAGATGATCATTGCGATAGTATTGATCTTGACTATTCTGATGGTTAATGTTAGTTATATTCCGATGATTGCAATTTTGGTGTATTCCGATGGACATGAATTGCTTTATTCCGATTGATTAAGTTTTTAAGTTTTTAAGTTCTTCAAAGTTTTAAGTTTCAAGTATTTTCTTAATTAACTTTAATTTTAATTTTGTCCAAGTTTCAAATTTACTCAACGACACTTTAATTATTTGCTAGTAGTTTAAAACAAACAAACCAAACCATTCTCTTGATTCACCAAAAGACGATTGAGTCGCACTTAAGACCGGTTTTCAATTCGAAAAGATTCGGAACTATAACGAACTTGAACTTTCATATAGGGTGTCAAAAGCCTTATATTAAATGGCGCCGCTGCCGGCTCTTTTCGTTAAGATAAACGGTTTCTAGTGAGAGACGCATTGAATTTTGGGATCCGTTCTTTGAACGTTATTTTCATTGCTATAAAAATTTCAAAAATCCATAAAAAATATAAAACTCTTCAAAAATACAAAAACATTAAAAAAACCTATAAAAAACCAAAAAGATTATATAGATATTTCTTGTGTATATTTTTCTTCTTCTGCAGGTGCATGCGTACTAGATCTACAAACTATTCTGAGCCCGAGAATCGTGAAGATTTAGATATGGCTGGTGTTAACAACAACAATAATCACCCACCTCAAAATAATTTGAATAACAACCACAACAACAACAACAACAATGTCCTTCAACCTGATTTACGAACCATGGAGGAATTGTGCCAACCCACCATGAATGGACGCGGAGGCCCGATTGCGCCAATGCACGTCACGGCTCAGGAGTTTTCGTTGAAGCATCATATGATACAACAAGTGCAAACGAACCCGTTTCGTGGAATTCCGGATGATGATGCCAACAAACACCTCGACAAATTCATTACCATTACCCAAAGCATGAAGTGCCCCGGTGTTTCTATGGATGACCTTCGACTTCAACTTTTTCCACACTCGCTTTCTCACCATGCCGAAAAATGGTTTGACCGTCTTCCTAAGAATTCTATTCATACGTGGAACGACATGACTCAACGCTTTTTATCGCGCTACTTTCCCCCATCCATGGTCACTAGCCTTCGTAACCAAATCAGTGGATTTATGCAAGAGAATGATGAATCGCTTTTCGATGCTTGGGAACGTTACAATGATTTGATCGACCGCTGTCCTAATCACAATATGCTCCCCGTCACTCTCATTGACACCTTCTACAATGGTCTCACCTTTCGTGATCGTGACACGATCAATGCCGCCGCAGGTGGTACTTTTATGAAAAGGAGACCGGAGGAGTGTCGAGAGTTGATTGAAAACATGACTACTCACCACAAGAATTGGGATTCTTCCGCATCTTCAAGATCTAATCAGAGAGTCAATGTTTCATCTACTTCTTCCACCACCAACTCGTCTGTTTTGGAACGTGCTCTTCTTGATATTAACAAAAGTCTCCAAATTTTGACTTCTAACCAAACTCAACAAGCTAAAGCCGTTGCTATTTCTTGTGACACATGTGGTGGTCCTCATTCCTACAATGAGTGTCCTTCTACTCACGGCAATTATTCTAAAGACGTTAACGCAGCATATGGTACTTATCCTACGGAGGCTATCAAGCTCGACCTCAAGGAGACCGTGGCTTGCTAAGTTATCGTTCCAACAATTATCTTGCTCCTCCCGGTTTCCCTCCTGCAAACCAGAACCAACAACAAAGCTACAACCGAAACAACCAATCCCAACCTCGTGCTCAAAATCAATATCAATCCCAAAGAAACCCATACCCAACTCAAGGAAACTCTCAAGCTACACCTCTTAATCAACCGATGGCAGTAAGTCCAGACGTCGAGACATTCATGAAGACCAATCGTGAGTTGGTGACGAATCTTCAGAGTCAATTTGTCAACTTGAAGAATGACATGGTGAAACAAGGGAGCGATATACGAGCCGAGCTAAGGAATGACATGGCCAAACACAGCAATGATATTAATGCCAACATGCAAAACTCTTTTAACAATCAAGCTCTTCACCTTCGTGATATGATTGGTTCGCTCATCCAAAGTAATCAACCCCCTTCTTCGGGTACTCTTCCGAGTAATACCGTTGCGAATCCAAGGGGGGAGATGAAAGCAATCACCACTCGAAGTGGAAAAGGTTATATGGAACCCGAGCTTCCTACACCACCACCCGTGGTTGTGAACAAGGAAAAAGAGCAACTTTCCCCACCTCCTTCACCTTCTATCCCCATTTCCCCACCACCCGTGGTTGTGAGTGATCCTATTCCCTTAAAGCCTTCTTCTTCATCCAATATACCTTATCCTTCAAGGTTGAGGAAAGAGAAGCAAAAGAGCAAGGATGATATTCAGGTTTCGAACTTCCTTAAAATGTTTAAACAACTGAATTTTAACATCTCCTTTGCCGAGGCTCTCGCTCACATGCCCAAATACGCTAAAATGTTTAAAGACCTTCTGAGCGACAAGGAAAAGCTCCTCGACATCGCCAACACCCAACTTAATGAGAACTGCTCTGCAGTGCTCTTAAGGAAATTACCAATCAAGCTTGGTGATCCGGGTCGTTTTCTTATCCCTTGCAATTTCCCGGGAGTAGAGAATTGCATGGCCCTAGCCGATTTAGGTGCCAGTATTAATCTCATGCCTCTAAGTGTTTGGAAGCAATTATCTCTCCCAGAGCTAGTCCCCACTAAAATGACTTTGGAATTGGCCAACCGTACGGTTGCTTATCCAGTGGGGATAGCCGAAGACGTTATAGTAGGAGTCGACAAATTCACTTTCCCTACTGATTTTGTTGTCGTTGACTACGAGATGGACCCCCGTGTGCCACTTATTGTTGGTCGTCCATTCCTTAGGACCGGTCGCACTCTTATTGATGTGGAAGCCAGAGAGCTTATCATGAGAGTGGGTAACGACAAAGTAGTCTTCAACATGGGAAAGTTGTCTAAACAGCCTTATTCATATGAGAGCGTTAATTGTATTGACGTTCTTGATGAGGCTTGTGAAGAACACTTTAATGATGCTTGCAAAAGTATTCCTACCTCTCTTCCCACTATTGAGACCGTGTCCTCCATTGATTCATCGTTGTCTCTATTTGGAGATGGTGATTTATTCTGGAACAATCTTGAAGATACCATGGGAGATGTGAATTTAGCTACTAATGATTCTCCCACCGAGGGGGATGAAGATATGAGTTTCTTTGACAATCTTCTCACCGAAGCCAATCCTTCGCCTCCATCTCCCATGGTCATTGCTAGCGATACTCCGACTTTGAAAACGCCTCCCGTCGAAAATCCTCCGGATTTGGAACTTAAGGAGTTGCCGCCACATCTCGAGTACGTGTTCCTTGACGACAACAAGAAGTCGCCCGTCATTATTGCAACGGATTTGAAAGATGAAGAGAAGACTCGCCTCGTTGTTGTGTTGAAAGCTCACAAGAAGGCTATTGCGTGGAAAATCTCGGATATTCGTGGAATTGATCCTCACTTCTGCACACACAAAATTCTCATGGAGGACGACTTCAAGCCCACTATTCAAAGCCAACGAAGGGTGAATCCAAAAATACATGAAGTCATCAAAACAGAGGTTATCAAACTTCTTGATGCGGGTATGATTTACCCTATTTCGGATTCACCGTGGGTTAGTCCAATCCATTGTGTGCCCAAGAAGGGCGGAATAACCGTTGTTCCCAATGAACACAACGAGTTGATTCCCACTCGTCTCGTTACTGGGTGGAGAGTTTGTATAGACTACCGCAAACTCAATGATGCCACGAGAAAGGATCATTTCCCTCTACCTTTCATGGACCAAATGCTTGAACGATTAGCCGGTAATGAATATTACTGCTTTCTTGATGGTTTCTCGGGTTATTTTCAAATACCCATCGATCCCCAAGATCAAGAGAAGACAACATTCACTTGTCCCTACGGCACATTTGCTTATAAACGAATGCCTTTTGGCTTATGCAATGCCCCCGGGACCTTCCAAAGGTGCATGTTGGCTATCTTCCATGACATGGTTGAGCACACCATGGAAGTCTTCATGGATGATTTCTCGGTCTTCGGGGATTCTTTCTCTGCTTGCCTTGCCAATTTGGAACGTATGCTTAAGCGGTGCGAAGACACTCGCCTTGTTCTGAATTGGGAAAAATGCCATTTTATGGTAAAAGAAGGCATTGTGCTAGGACACAAAATCTCTAAAGCCGGTCTTGAAGTTGACCGTGCTAAAGTAGATGTCATAGCCAAATTACCTCCACCTTCAACCGTGAAGGGTGTGAGAAGTTTTCTGGGTCATGTGGGCTTCTATCGTAGATTCATTCAGGATTTCTCTAAAATCGCTCGCCCGATGACCCACCTCTTAGAAAAAGATACTCCTTTTATCTTTTCTAAAGAGTGTCTCGAAGCCTTCAATCTTCTCAAGGATAAGCTCACTAAGGCACCGGTCTTGGTTACCCCTAATTGGGAGCTGCCCTTTGAATTGATGTGCGATGCTAGCGACTTTGCTATTGGTGCGGTTTTGGGCCAAAGAGTGAATAAACACTTCCAACCAATCCACTATGCTAGCAAAACAATGACGGGGGCTCAATTGCATTATACGACAACCGAAAAAGAGCTTTTAGCTGTTGTCTATGCTTTTGAGAAATTTCGCCCCTATCTTGTTTTATCCACCACCATCGTATACACGGACCATTCCGCGTTGAAGTACTTGATGACAAAGAACGATTCTAAGCCAAGACTTCTTCGCTGGGTTTTGCTCCTTCAAGAATTCAACATTGAAATTCGTGATAAGAAGGGAGCTGAAAACCTGGCCGCGGATCATTTGAGTCGACTTGAGGATCCATATCAGGGGGATAATCCGAACAAAGAGATCAATGACTCTTTTCCCCTGGAGACTCTAATGTCTATAAATCTCAATCTTGATGGCACCCCGTGGTTTGCGGACATTGCAAACTACTTAGCGGGTGGTATTCTCATCCAAGGGTTAACATCCCAACAAAAGAAGAAGTTCTTGAACGATGTTAAGACTTACTTTTGGGATGACCCTTATCTATTCAAACAGTGTGCTGATCTGATTATTCGTTGATGTGTGGACGGACCGGCAGCTTTTGACATCCTTCAAGCTTGCCACAAAGGACCCACCGGTGGTCACTTTGGTCCCAACTACACCGCTAAGAAAGTGTTTGATTCTGGATTCTACTGGCCCACCATTTATCGTGACGCTCACGAAATGGTTAAGCACTGTGATGCTTGCCAACGTCAAGGCAAGATCACACATAAGGATGAGATGCCTCAAAATTTCATACAGGAATGTGAAATCTTTGATGTATGGGGCATCGACTTTATGGGGCCATTTCCATCATCCAAAGGGAACAAGTACATCCTCGTCGCCGTCGACTACGTCTCTAAATGGGTTGAAGCTAAGGCTCTTCCTACGAATGATGCGAGGGTGGTTGTGAACTTTTTGAAGCAGCTTTTCGCTCGATTTGGCGTTCCTCGTGCTATCATCAGTGACCGCGGGACTCATTTTTGTAACGATCAATTTGCAAGAGTCATGGCAAAGTATGGTGTCAATCACCGTCTTTCCACCGCCTATCATCCCCAAACCAATGGGCAAGCCGAAATTTCCAATCGTGGCTTGAAGAGAATTTTGGAGCGTACTGTGGGAGAGCATCGCGCCGCGTGGGCCGATAAGTTAGATGATGCTCTGTGGGCTTTCCGTACTGCCTACAAGACCCCGATCGGTTGTACACCTTATCGTCTTGTGTACGGGAAAGCCTGCCACCTACCCATCGAGCTGGAACACAAGGCGCACTGGGCCTTGAAGTGGGCGAACTTCGACATCATTAAAGCCGGTGATCATCGCAAGGTTCAACTCAACGAGCTAAATGAACTAAGGAATGAAGCTTATGAGAACTCGCTGATCTACAAGGAGAAGACGAAGATGATCCACGATGCTAAAATCAAGAACCGAGAGTTCCACGTTGGAGATCACGTTCTACTCTTTAACTCTCGGTTGAAGATCTTCTCTGGCAAGTTGAAGAGCCGCTGGTCTGGTCCATTCACCATCGCCAAAGTCTTTCCGGATGGGACCATTGAGCTTTCTCAGCCAAATGGGCCCAATTTCAAGGTGAATGGCCAGCGTTTGAAGCAGTACTTTGGTGAGGACATCTCTCAAGAGATGATTCCATCCCTCACCACGTTCCCCATGAACTAAAATTGGGTCGAGTCAGGCTCATGACTCGGTGAACAAAAACAAGCGCTTCTCGGGAGGCAACCCGTGTTCTATCCTTTACTACTTTCCTAATAAGTGTAGGGGGAGCCCCGCATATGTTTGTTGTCTTGTTTCTTGTGATGTGCAGGGATTAAAGCTTCAGAGAGCATCTTGATAACTTTTGACGAACCGTGATACCGTGTTTCCTATCTCCCCGGTTCTATCCTAAACTCTTGTGATTCCATATTTCATATTCTATATGTTCACATTGCATTCACTTTAGTTGTCCTTTCCTTAGCAAGATTTAAACAAAGTGCACAATGTCATAAGTGTAGGGGAGTTTACTCCCACATGCTTCAACATTGAGGACAATGTTTATCTCAAGTGTAGGGGGAACTTCTATCGAAGTAAGTGGTCTTTTCCATGAATCTGCCCTCATTTTAACCGGAAAATTGGATTTTTCGACATTTTTCAAAATTTTTAATCTATTTTGGCCTAGTTGTATAGTTGTATTTGCCTTTGTTATGCTTCCTTTGCTAGAATAAATTTTTAATATAGTGGTTTTAGATTTTTCTTAGTCGTGAACATTTTGACTCAACCCGAGTTTACTTGCCTAAGTTTACTCTAGCTAGTATCCTTAACGTGTTTAAGTCAAGATTTGCTAGGCTTTTATATAGGGAGCTATAAAACGCGAAAGTCTTAACTCTCACGGGTTAAGAACAAGAACTTTTCGCAAGTTCCTATAATTGATTAGAGAGTCGTTTATCAAGGGAACTTTAAAATGCGATTTCTAAACTTGAAAAAGTCTAAGAATTTGCAAGATCCTATAGGCGACTCGAAAACCCAAAACTCTGATTTAATAGGCTAAGCGTCCACGAGTCTCATTCCTTGAGATTTTAAACTGTGGAGAACGAGAGATGATAGAGTCAATTATAAGTTCGGTATTCTTTCGTGAATTTATGTGAGTTAATTATGAGCCTATTCTCCCTCCGCTTGCTAATAAATTAATCTGCTAATAAATAAGGTTGTACGATTTAAAAGGTTACTTAGCTTCTAGCCCCAGATCGTTTAAAAGTTGCTCGGTAATGACGAGAGTTCATAGCCAAGGCATAACTTATGAAGCGGGGAGCGAAGATTGGCGAGTCCGAAAAGGCCCTAACAAGGCATGAGGGCTACATTTTGTTGCTAAAGATCCAAAAGTGATGTGAAGAATCATTTATCAAAAATCAATATGAAGGATCGAGACACACGACGAAAAGCAAGGACTCCCCAAAAGTCATGGAGAAGTCTATCCGAAAAGACCCTAACAAGGTATGAGGATAAATAGATCCAAGTCCTAAAAGGAGGCGGATCGTTGTATATCAAAGTCCAAAATAAAGATTGGAGAAAAATGAAGAAGTCGTGGTCCAAAGATGAAGAATCTCTCAAAAAACTTCAAGTGAAGAAATTCCTATTATGAAGAGAAAACCATAATTTCAAGAACATCTCTCGAAGATTCGAAGTATGAAGTCGCTGCCAAATATCGGCCCGAGAAAGGTCTCAAATCGCGAACCAAGTTATGCCAAGATATGAACTTTCTGATATCCCGAGAAGCAGTTTTAAAAGATTTGGTCCTTTAGCTAACTATTGATTAAATCGTTCACCTTATTTTCGGACTAAATAACTATTGAAATAAGTCAAACAATGCATCCTTGTGATCATTCAAGACAAAAATAAAATATAAGAGATACGCCTAGGAATAAGGGAGTCTAAGTGAATAATTGGCCCACATGAGTTCGTGATAGTTTGCCAACTTATAATAACAATGATCTCGTTTTTAAGCTTGGTATGGGGAACGTGAAACTTGAGGATGAAAAATGTTCATGGCCGCCAAAGTCCAATGTAAGTTTTTAATTTCTTTACTTATTTCTATCTTTTATGTTTAGACTTTAATAAAGGCCAAGGTGGGTTATTTATGATGGAGAATGTAAACCGTTGCTTAAAATTAATGCATTGCATGAGGGCATTGCAATGATCAAGTGTAGGGGATTTAATAAGTGTGAAAACACTTATCCTTTTACCACTTATTTCCAATAATAACAAGACCAAAACGTATGATTTATGTCGTAAAAGTCAGAATTATGCGTGGTTTGTGTTTTTATTGTGTTTTAGGACCAAAAGATGAAAAAGGAAGAAAACACGGGCTTTCACGGGCTTTTATCGAAGAAAACGGGAAAAGACGAAGTCAAAAGATCAAGAGTGCTTAAAAAAACGGATGTCAAGACCTATTCTGGAGATATTATCGAAGAGCAAGTCTAAAGACGGAAGTTTAATGAAGTCGAAGAACTTAAGTCTAATAGAAGAAGAAAAATTAAAAGACAAGTTCAAATCCCGAGACTACAAAGACGAAGAATTAAAATCGAGTCGAGAAGAAAAAGAAAGAAGAAAGCACCACACATGCCTCCCACTTCCCTATAAATACCCTCCTAATCACATTAGGAGGGGGTAGCTAGTTTTTATTTTTCAAGTTTCTTTCTAGTTTTTAGAGAGAGAAAGTCTTAAACTTTCTCTCACTAGTTCATCTTTTTCTTTTGATCTTTCAAGATTAAACACTTTTGTATTGCTTATTTCATTAATCAAAGTTCTATTTTAAGCTTTTGATCCTTATTCTCATTCTACACTTCTTGATTCATTTACCTTTGATCCGATTTACATTCTTCATGTTTATGATTTGATGTTTTCGTGATTAAAGGATTGCTCTTTTTAGTTTACACACAAGCTCCTTCGTATAAACCATAAGCTCGTAATGCTATTTGGCTTATTCGAATCTTAGCTTATTGAGTTTCGGATTTCTTCAAGGTTTTTAATGGTTTAAAGTTCATTTCATAAAGTTCTTAATTTTAAGTTTTGAAAAGTTATCGAATTTGAGATTTTTGGGGTCGTTTAAGATTCGTTTAGAATTGCTTATTGCATTTGCTTTTCGAGATTCACTCTTGCCACGAATTTCGGAATCAGTTACATCCCATCGCAATCTTAGGGTTTACTCCATATTCCGATAGGTTTCGGTTTTTGATCGCAATAACCCTTTAGGGTTTTACTTTGCGATCGGTTTGATTTTCCCCCTTATTCCGATCTGGGTTGCGATCGCTTATTGCGATCGCATATTCCGACGGATCTTGAGGCCTTGGTTAAGACGAAGTGCTGCCCATTTTTCGACAGCATCATTCCGATAGATATACATTGCGACAGTTGTACCTTACATCATTCCGATCTGAATCATCGCAATAGTGGCTTTCCGATAGATGATCATTGCGATAGTATTGATCTTGACTATTCCGATGGTTAATGTTAGTTATATTCCGATGATTGCAATTTTGGTGTATTCCGATGGACATGAATTGCTTTATTCCGATTGATTAAGTTTTTAAGTTTTTAAGTTCTTCAAAGTTTTAAGTTTCAAGTATTTTCTTAATTAACTTTAATTTTAATTTTGTCCAAGTTTCAAATTTACTCAACGACACTTTAATTATTTGCTAGTAGTTTAAAACAAACAAACCAAACCATTCTCTTGATTCACCAAAAGACGATTGAGTCGCACTTAAGACCGGTTTTCAATTCGAAAAGATTCGGAACTATAACGAACTTGAACTTTCATATAGGGTGTCAAAAGCCTAATATTAGGACTCTATCTGTTTCATTCAAATTCTTAGGATAGAGTTTGTTTAAGTTGTTTATTTTCAAGCCTAAGTTCACCCATAAGCCACTTGTAACCCACTATGCACACAAGCACCTTATGTGGCGCAATACGTTAAGAATTTGGAGCATGTTTATGATTTGAGTCGTTATAAGGTGCCCTACTACCCATAACAGCAAAACCATGCAAAACTTGGGGGTGCCCGTTGGAACCTTAAGTTAAAATACCGGAAACCAATAGAAGCGCAAGTTTTTGTGTATAACCAGTGATTTTAGTTTGTGTGTTAGTATCTGATTGTTGGTATTTGTTGTTTTATGTTTATGTGCCCCGTGCCTTCCAATAGCAAACCGTAAAAAGAGAAGTGTACTTGTTTGTTGAATCAAGTTTCTGATATGTTGTTACTTTGTTCACAACCAAAGTGATTTACATACTTGTCTGCCTTTTGGATTGGTATTTTTGGAATTCTAAGCTTGATATTTGGATTTTATACTTCCAGTTTATGGGTTATATAAACTACCTCGTGACACTTTTTTCTGCCAAAAATCTCCCAACAACATCAGTTAGACTGTTAGGTAGTTTGAAGTGGTTTTAAGGTGACAATTCTATTAGATTATGTGGTGGCTAGGGCTGCTAGATATTGTTTGATAAGTTGGTGGCTCATTGCAGCTTATAGGAGGTACTTTAAGTCAATAAAAAGCCCCATTAGATCAGCTCTTTGTACCCACTGTTTTATATGTCTATGAGTCACATTGTTCCATAACCATTGTTGCCTTTTAGAGTTTCTCTTTATGCTTGCTAAGTGCTATTCGTGTTGCTACCTGTGTCGTTTTGAGTGCTTTGAATCTGTTTTAATTTGACTCCCACAAGCAAAAGCTTGTGGGGTGCCCACTGTCAACACCAACAACAACCACAAGGAACTCCAAACAAAAAGATACCAAAAAAAGGGGGGGCATAAGTACCTGCCGTGTTTCTCTTTTTGTTTACTATGCAACCCAAAAGCCCAAAATCTGTAGAGTGTTTTAAGTCTTTTGGATTGTATTTTTGTATTTTTTGTCATTGTGGTTTGTGCTTATAAACTGTGCATCAAAAAGAGACCAAGAACAAAAAAATAATATATATATATATATATATATATATATATATATATATATACTCGTAACTGTGTTCATCTTGGGCTCAATTCGGGTTCAATCATGGTGTTGTAGTGGTCTGTTATTGTGTTTTAGGGTGTAAGTTGACTGGCCAAAGAAAAGAAAAGAAAAGATAAAAAATTTTTGGGGTTTCACAAGCCTCGAACCCCCGTCACCCCCTTCCAACGACTTAGACACACACACTCTAACCAGTTGCCCTGGGGACTTAACTGGTAGAATTTCCTTAAGTTGTATATTTAAAGCATCTTGGTTTTTGACTTATTTTAAAAAGCCCTTGCTAGAACACGAAGAGTCGAATGCAATAATCCTAACATGGTAAGAGTACGCAAATCTGTAAGCCGTTTATTAATTATTCTTTAAGATAAAACGTTAGTCGATAAAAATCAAAGGATAATGAGTGCCCCATTTGACAATCAAAGTATGGAAGCTCGAGTGAACCCCGGGCAAAAACCGAACACGAGAGTCTTCAATGATTAGGGTCATACCTAAGATTCACATCACAACAAAAAAACACGAGCACGAGCTTGAAAAGATCGATCCTATTAGTGTTAGAAAATAGAAAGAAGATAGAAAGTATGGGACTCCCCCACAAGGCACCTAATTTTTGTTAACCGAGTCATGAGCTCGACTCGGTCCCCGCATTCATTGGTCCTTAGGGAAAATGGTAAAAACAGGAATATTGGAATAAAATCCATCATAAAGCACGATGTCGGGGTTAAAGATCACATCCTTGTTGTCGGAGACAAACGAGAGGATGAAACTCCAACACAAATCTCCAAATGGAGATGGTGGTCAATTTCACTAATCATGAAATGGATATAGTATGCTCCCCGAGATAAACTCCCACCAAGATGATCGAAAAATCTTTCAATTATTGCATCGGTTAAAGGCCGAGATTTCCCTAAATCAATGATTCCGGGATCGAATACCTCGTTCTCGGGAGAGAAAGGAATAGACAACACAGTGTCTTCCCCCTATGCTAAACCATAATCATATAAAGTACATGGTAATGGTGGGGTAAAGGTCTCCACTATAGTGGTATCAACATGGATACCCTTGTTGACCTTGTCACTCTTTGGAATGTGAACAAAGGGGTCATGATACTCAAAATGAGTCGCATGAAAAACCCGCACATTAAGATCAAAGTGAGTGGGAGGGAAATTTGGAGTAGAATTATCAAACAGGTATTCCATAAAGAAAATTTCTCCCTCTGGGTCAACATTATCATCGTCATAAATTGGGTGATCAAACCAAGGGATTTCAAAACCGTCATTAGAAACGTTCTCAAGATAGAGAGTGTTTTCCTTTGATTCAAAAGACTTTTCCTCAAATTCCGAAGGAATGTCTATGGAAAGAAACTCACCATCCTCCTTAAAGAAGAGTTCATCATCACAAAGGGTGAGAGATGAAGGAGGTTCGATAGTTTGGTAAAGATCCATTGGAAAGAGTGAAATTGGGTTCTCAATGTTAATCACATTAATATCTCCCTTTGGATCAGTGCTCTCAAAATTCTCTTTAAACAATGGATTATCGTTCCATGAAACTTCAAAAAGAGCATTCGAGTAAGTCACATAAGTTCCATCATTCTTGTCAACACAAGAAATATCCGACAAAGTATTGAGTGTGTCACACTCGGATACAAGATCATCATTCTCACTAGATGAAAGTTCATCGCGGAACTCCTCGATAATGTAAGGTAAATTATGAAGATCATGCTCGATCTCGGAAAAATCATCATTCATATCGAAAACGTCTTCACTTCCCGATCGAAGTTCATCAAGAAGAGCAACAAGTTCATCGACGAACTTATCTAACGAATAGTCACTAACCTCACTCGGTGTGAAGTTAGGAATAAAAGGCTCTTCAATGGAAGAATGTGCCTTAGTATCATCTATTTGGTCCTTCGGAGGGAGTGAAAATGGGTCCATATTCAAAAATTTTCAATTAAACCAATATCTCCCTCCGGATTGAAATTTTCATTATCAAACTCACTAGCATCGAATGGTGTACTAAGGTAATCATCAATTTCCTTATAGATCTTTGAACGATCATTATCCTCGAATGGAGTGAGTGGAGACGAGGTAATATTAAAACACGTTTCAATGGAACAAACATCTCCCTCCGGAATTAACTTTTCACCTTCCCGAAATGAGGGGTCTATGATTTTCCTAACACCCTTGTAAATGACAAAATCCTTTTTTGTGTTACTTTCAAAAGTTTCAACAAGTTTTACACTTTCCACATTTCTAGATACATATTTAGGAACTTTTTCCGCTTTGAAAACAACATTTTTATCCCCATAAAATAATTTTATCTCTTCCTTTCTTATATCAACTAGAACTTGAGCCGTGGACAAAAATGGACGTCCCAAAATTAAAGGCAAACGAGGGTTTGTCTCATAATCAACAATTGCAAAATCGGCAAGGTACAAAAACTTCCCCACTTTAACAATGACATCTTCCGCTATACCAACCGGGAAAGCGGTGGTTCCATTATCAAGCTCAATGGTCATTCGAGTGGGAGTAAGTGGTGATAGGTCTAGAGTCTTCCACATGTATAATGGCATTAAGTTGATGCTAGCTCCTAGATCTAGAGCTTTGCATTCCTCAAGCCCTTGGAAAACACAAGGTATCAAAAATTGGCCCGGATCTCCATATTTCTCGGGATAGAAATCAAGGAAAACCGCGGAACAAGTCACATCCAAAGTAGCCTTGGTAACGTCAAGAAATGTCTCTTTAGGTGGAGGATTAAACTCGATCACATCTTGTGGTTTAGGAACCGAAGTGATGGGAGTAACCAGAGAAACCACATTCCTATCCAAGATATTATCATTGTGAACGGTGATAGACTTAATCTCCCCTTTCAGGTTTGGTATGGTGATGCTAAGTAAGCCACTCGAAGAAGAGGAGGGTTTGGACATTATTGCTTCAAACATCGAAAGAATTTTTTTCTCAAACATAGCTTGATTTCCCTCAATATGGTTTTGGCTTTGCTCTAAATGAGTTTGATTAAGCTCAATCTTGTTATTTTGCCCCATGGTCGCATTTTAAAAATCGAGTTTCAAAGTGTTCATTTGTCCTTGAAGATTATTTTTAAAAGCTTTCAAATTTTCCTTATTTGTTTTGACATAGCTTGACAAATCACTTTGATTGTTGATTACCATGAAATCCATTTACTTGATTAAAATTCCCTTGGTTACCACGGTTAAGCTATTCCCATTGTTTCCATTGGTGTATCTATTTTGAACCGCTGGAAAACCCGGTGGAGCAACATGGTTTTGACGAGGAGCTTGACCGTTAGGGCCATAAGTTCCGGTCGTCGCAAAAGCACTAGCTTAATCAAACACTGTGGTTGAACAAGCATAATTGGGATGTGCTCCACCACATAATACACAAAAATTCTCAACCGCATTAATCGATCCATGAGGATTCTTCCTAATCTCATTCAAAATCGTATCAATCTTAGAGTCCAATCTAGCAATCTCGGGATTAGATGAATTCACATGAGAATCAACCAGCGTGTTCCATGAATATTGAACTCTAGACTTATTCTCAATGATACCCCACGCGTCTCTCGAAGTTTTTCTTAAAAGATTACCACCCGCGGCGGCATCTAAAGAATCTTATTCAACCATATTAAGTCCATTATAAAAAGTATTAATTTGGTGTAACTCCGTGAAACCGTGGTGTGGACATTGTCTCATCAAATCCTTAAACATTTCCCAAGCATCTCCAAACGATTCATGCACTTTTTTTTCAAATCTAGTTATTTCATTCTTAAAGTGAGTTGTTTTAGATGGTGGAAAGAAATAATTCATGAACTTAGACACTAAATCGTCCCATGTCAATATTGAACCCGGTGGTTCCTTTTCATACCAACGCTTAGCGTTTCCCTCATGCGAGTACGGAAAAAGCATGAGCTTAATCGCGTCATTCGGTACCTCTCTAAACTTTAGAGTCGAGGTTATACGAAGAAAATTCCGAATGTGAGAATGCGGGTTACCCGTCTCATTGCCTCGAAATTGGTCGGCACGAATGAGTGATAAAAGACCCGTCTTAATATCATAATGATCCGCCAAAATAGTCGGCACAACGATTGCTTCCCCGTACCCTTCGGTAGGTGCACGGAGCAATTCCTCCATTGTTCAGTTATCGGCCATCTCTACAACAATAGTTGCAAGCTCGGGTTCCACTACTCGTTGTTGACGATTTCTATTTCTACGACGAATGTTTTCAAGCCTATCGTGATTAATCAAAAGACGATTAGAACGTAATTGCATAAACGAAAATGACGAGAATTTAAAGGGTTGAAGAAAAGAAAATAGATTAGAAGAAGATTATTTTTGGTATTCTTATTTTTCAAATCAATCAAAGATTGATAAAAACAAGGAGTAAGGATAATTACTATGGAAGTAAACTACCCTCGTTCGACTTTGAAACGTTGGTGAAAACCTAAACGTCTCGAGGTTCAATAAGTAAAAAACGACAAAAATAAAGTTTATTACTACTTGAGTTGGCAAACCAATAATCGGTCGTCCCTCTCAATATACGCACAAGCAAGCAGGGAAACGAGGTGGCACAAACGACTTAAAAACCATTTTCTTTAGACGGCATTTTATAGCTCGTCGCCTTATACCCACCTTATAGTTTGTATAAATCTAGTTCAAACTTTTTATTAGTATTTATCTATTTTGCCTTTATTTTTTTGTTTTGGATTCGAATACAATAGGTAGGTGATGAAATCCCAACTAAGGTTTCCGTTTTCACGCTTTTGGAGGTAGGTGAATTTATTGTACTACATAATATAATATATTAGCAACAAAAAACATGAAAAACGATATTTATTTATATATATAGAGAAATAACAAAACTTTCCAAGGATGGAAAGGGTCTTCAAATCAACGATCAACAAATCGCCTCGAAAGAATTGTACACAATTTCCCCGGCAGCGGCGCCAAAATTTATTATGTGTGGGAAAAGTGACGCTGTATTTAATATAATACGTTATAGAGCAAATAATAGAAAATTACCTTTAGGAAAAAGTAATAGTCTAAAATAAGATAAAGACGGATTACTTAACACGAGAGTGATCCCGGTTCGTTGTACACGAAGAAAAATTGTGTATTTGAGACTTTCGTTTTAATTTGGACAAACGATTTGAATTTGTTTGGTTTTTATCTAAATAATCCTTCAAATTAATTAAAAAATGCATGAACCGTTACCCCAAAATAAATCTAAAGAAAAACGTTCTATCTAAAACTCTACGATTTAAAAAATTAAATGATGATCTAAAAATTCAAGACACGCGAATCGAGAAAATTTTAAAAATCTATTATTTATGTATCTAATAAATTTTACTAATTTATTTGAACTTTTTATTATTAAAAGTAATTAAAATTTTATTAAATTTTTAAAACTAAAACGTGAATAAAAGAAAACGTTTTTTAGTAAAAAAAATGACACTTCCAAAATACTAAACGTATATTTAATTCTCAAAGTAGAAGTAAACAAAAATAAGAGGCTAGCCCAGTTGGTTGGAGATGAAAGCCTATGAGCAAGAGGTCTCGAGGTCGAGACTGGTGAGTGGCAATTTTTGGTATTAATTTTTTTTGTTTAAAGATTTTATGCCAAACGATCCCTTGTATTCATCGGTTTATTAAAATCAAAGTCAATCAGAGCCAAACACCCTAGTTTGAGGATGCTTGTCTCGATTCACAGAAACACTAAAATACACAGTAGCAAACTAATGAGCATAATAAAGACATAAATTTCAGCCAAATTATAACTCAAATACTACAGCTTCTACAATTAAACTAGAAACAAGATCTATAGATAATAAACACCACAAATAAACAGATCAAGCAAAAACCAAATGTTCAATTTGACCGAATAGACCCCAGCAGCAAACAAACAAATCCACAAAAGTTTATATCATGGCAGCACATATGCAACAACATGAAAACTTCTAGCAGATAACTCAATTATAAAATCAGCAGGCTAAAAAAAACTTAACATAACACCACCACATATGGCAGCAACAATTTCAACATTAATTTCCATCTAAAATCCAAACTTATACTATCACAGTAAGTAAAAACTCAGTGTAAACACGTTTTTCACCCAAATTTAACCACAGAGCAGATTATTAATACTGAATCAGTGTCATTAAATCATAAACCAAATTCAGATTAAAACACAAATTCAGCATACTAGTATATTAAACTAAACAGATTCAAACACAAACTTACTAACAGACTTGATTAAAACCATCAAAATCAAAATCAGATTCATCTTCAAATAATCTTAGAAATGACAGTAGATTATTGAAACTTAACACGCATCACTCATGAAATCAAAACTGAACAATAGAAACATCAATCGCAGAATCAGCAACTATCTAAACCTAATAACTGTGAGCTATTAAAATCATTTAAATTGAATCACACAAGTAGATTCCTCTATCAAACACTACACCAACAGATTCATCAAACAATAATATAAAAAATCAATAACAAATAGATAATATCTCTCAAAAATACATAAACATAGCAAATCCATAACACATTAATCATCTTAAAAAAAATAATAGCAGATTATAAAAACTTATCACATAGCTATATTCAAATCCAAAAGTTAACAATCAGGCTATTCATATACTCTAATAGCTATTTATTCTAATAAGCAGAAAAATAAACATAACATGAGCTTGACCAGTATAAACGATGCTTCCGTTGATGAAGAAGGGAGCGATGAGCTACCTTAGAACCGACACCGATTAATATATCACCAAGCTAATCTTAACCCTAATTATTTCTTGCTGAACCGAAACCCTCGAACCATGAATGATTCTCGAACCACAACTTCATTTTTATTATTTATCCAGTGGGGATAAACAAATATCCTTATTCACTCTAATCATTCATATTAACCAATGTTTGAGGTTACATGAATAATTAATACTTATAAGACTATCTTGTATAATTAGAAGATGCAAGTAAATTTTATAAGTAAAACAAAAACGTGGGTAAAAAAGATAGTGAAACTGAAAATCACTTTTATTAAATCAAACAAACATTACATCATTTATAAAAAAGAAAATTACAAATTCTAACTACAATTTAACATTATAACAGTAAGAGAAAAAAAGGATACAAATTACAGAATAAATGGGGGTATATATAGCGAACCCGAGAGGTGAGGGGTGAGGAGTTTGTTGAGGAAGAATCAATCTTGAACCCTTGGATCATCTTATCATCCCTCTCTCTCTTTTCTGTTTTGATCCTACGGCTGATCTTAGCCCTTGTGTACACGGATTGCTAGAGTGCCAAGTTTTGTGCTTCTTTGTTGCTTATGTGGAATGATATCACTGGCTCTTTTCAATATGGCAGGTGTTGGACCAATCAGAAATATGGAGTGACGCGACCAATTGCCAAGATGGCACTTGGTGCTTGGTATCTTTGTGATATACACGCACCATCTCCTCCTTATTACTCTGAATCAGTGGCGCGTGTAGGTTAACTGCCAATTAAATGGAAACCCCTAAAAACTAGGGTTCTTGAGCTGCTACTTTTCCCCAATTATTTTCCTTATCTCGCGTCTCTTTATTTCTTTTGTTAACTTTTCTTTTGACCAAAACGCTTGACCAAAGTTTATATAAACTTTCCACCGTCTTTCTTTATCACATGGGATTGGACCCATAAATTGTAAATAAACATTCCATTCGTCTGCATACTTTACTCGTTAGAATTTGACAAACTTGGACCCAAAAAGTATATATTCCATCCGTTCCTTCCTTTGGGCTTTTATTGGGCCTTTCCAAATTTATTCAGTATAACTTCATAACTATATTAATGGGTTTCAGGCCCATTAAGCGAGTTTGGGTCCCACTGGACATCAAACTTTTGATAAATCCGCGAATAAAACGAACTTGACTTTTAGCCTTGATAGGATCTTCTAAACTCATGTTGATTTTTGCCGGTTTTTGTGATCTTGGTACCTACACACACGAAACAATAAAACAAGCATATACAATACCATATTCATATGTTTTATGTATTTTATGTCCTTTTGTGATATAAATAATATGAGTAATTACACTCATATCAGTAATTATGTTCTTCATACCCATGATTCATAATTATAGAAATTCGAAGCTTTTATTGAGGTGAAAACAAAACAAACAACAAAACCTTGAGGGAAGCAATATAGCAGAGAAGAAGTGAGCCTTGAAGAGTTGTCGCGATTAGGAGGTTTGTCGGGTAAAAAATGGTGGTGGTTGATGGAGGATTACTAGATCTTGATGAACGATGGTGATTCGAAATGAGTTGGAAGATAAAAAGATGAAGACATATGTTGTGTATTGTATCCTACATGGGAAGGATATAGGTTTTTATGGTGACTCACAAAAAAGATATTCGACTAGAATATTTTAAAAGATTTTTTTTCTTAATGGAAATATTGTCTTAATTTTTTATTTTTTATGTTCTTTTAATCTAAATTTTTTCTTAATTAATACAAATTTTTAAAGAAATTGATGGTAAAATTTGATAGAGAAAAAAACATAAAGTTATAAAAAAACTTAAATAAATAGGAGGTAAAAAATAAAACTTTATTAGTTAAATTTAAATAAATTAGATAGTGTTAAGCAAAAATTAAAAAATTTCACATTTTTTTAATAAGTTTTAAAAATTAACAAATATCCCTAATACTTTATAACATAATAATTTCAAATTATAATATATTAAACACAAATGTTTTTTATATATCAATATATTGAATAGGGGTGTCCATTCTTTGGGTTTGACCTATGAAAACAAAAAAACGAACTGAACCGAACCTGAATTAAAACCGAAACAAAAGTAGAATTCGGGTTATGAGTCATAAGCGAACTGAACCGAACTACAAATATGGTTTTCGGGTTGGATATGGGTTTGACAATCAGACCCGTAAACCGAACTAAAAATCGAAATTATACATATATATATATATTTATATACATATTTATATATTTAAAAATTATTATAGTTTAATATTAATATAAAAATACAATTTTATACTTGAATTAATATTTTTTTGCTAAATATTCAAATAATTATGTATTTTTTAAGAAAAGTTTGGATATTTAGGTTATTCGGGCCAACCCGAGAACCAAACCGAACCGAATTCAAATTCGGTTTTTAGTTTGGTTCGGTTAAAATCTAGTTCGGTTAGGTTTGGATTTCGGGTTGACACTGAAAAAATTAATCGAATAACCCGAACCGAATAAACAGAACAACCCAAGAACCGAATCGAAGTACACACCTAATAATGAACTAAAATATTAAATTAAATTTGATTTATTTGTAAACATGTGCGTACACGGGAGTTATAACTAGTATGTAGAAAATAAGCGATACTTATTCTTTTGTGTGAAAGGAGAGGTTACCAAATAGGACAATAAGCATAAAATAAACACCCCTTAGCGAAAAAGCTAAAAATCTCTAAAACAAGAAAACCAAATAAAGTCAAAGCATATAACTCCTAAAATATTTTAACAAATCTTTAGTAAAATTAACATAACTATTGATGATAAAAAGTTCGATCAGGACAATTATTAAATTGTTGTTTTCCCTTCATTTTTATCGAACCAATTGAAACACTTGACTTCAGATGTTGACCAAATAATCGGCAGCTAAGCCAAAGGAGATGGAGCTCGAATATTCCCTGCATCATTCTCCTTCTCTTGGAAAAGACTCGACCTCGAGGCTTCTTTTTCCAAGTCTCGATCTTTGAAACTTTCTAACCCCCCCACTTCCGTAACACCACTTCTCTAAGGATAATCATGTTCCATCATGCCAACCATTCGATACGATCGTCTATGGTGAAGAGACATTATCCTTATTCACATGATTGCTGATTCAATCGGCGAGTCTACAGTTAGATTGGTTTTGGAATCCGTCTTGAAGTTCCTTCACTTGTTTAATGAGTTCTTCATTCGCTACAAGACGTGCTCCTTTTTGGTTAGTTATATCGGTGCCTCGTCTATCGAATCTACAAGTGATGATTGTGTAAACACTCATCAGTATTAACCCTAATCAACCATATAAACCCGATTATGCTTGAACATATCATAATTACGTGTGGTTTGGTTATTTGTGCTTGTGCAGGCATTAAGGAATAAAAAAGCAGATACAAGGGTTTACAGATCAAATTTTAACAAATCTAAATATTACATGACACATTTGAAGACGGCGCAATTTTCAATATTAAGGGACTTGATATAGTGTATATTACACACGTTTTAGGAAAAACGCGTATATGCAGCAAGTATTAAACAAACACGTTAGGAAATGTAAATGCTCGATATGTGAGTTCGTTCTCGAAGGAGGTGTATGATTTGTGCCAAAAATGATATTACGTATTTGTATTAATAACATTTTTGAGAGAAAAGAGATTGTAAATTAAAGACGAGTTACGCTAAATTTAAACTACGGCGTAATTAAATGTAAACGTAAAAACGCGACAAAATTAAAAATTTAAACTAAAAAATAATTAAAAATTAAAATTAAAAATTAAAATTAAATCCTAAATAATTTAAACAAGAATAAAAATTCATTAAAAATATTTTACAACTTATAATTAAATTATTATTTAATTTTAAATGATAATTAAAGCCCTAAAATTAAATAAAATGAACAAAAAGATGAAAATACTATTTTATCAAATAAGAATCTCAATTATATTATTTTAAAACTAAAAAGTATTTTTCTAAAATTTTTAAAACTAATTTTCTATTTTTAATTGCCTAAAAAAAATTTAATATTAAAATAATAATAAAAATAACAAAATAATGGGAAAATTATAAAAACTTTTTAGAAAAATATAAAATACCTAAACTGACAAGGGAAAAATAAAAATGAAAGAAAAAATGGAGTTTTACCTAATAAGACAAAAAAGAAACAATGTGATAGTGACCTTTGTTTGGTAGTGCTAACAGTGGCTACTTTGCTTTGGAGCCCGTTTTTGGATGATTGTTGGGCACAAAGGCACCCCTACAACCAGTGGGTTGTAGGTAGTTAGGCATAAACACAAATATACAAAATCAAGCAACAAATGCAACCACAAATCACCAAATTAACCTATTATGGACGAAAAATAAAGGTCTGCTGGTGTTTTCGCAAAACAGTGACTCCCAAAGTTGTTTTAAGTCACCAAAACTCACCAAACATTGATACCAGTTAACGGAGACCTAACATATCCTAAAATCTAACAAGGAATCTAATTTTCTAGCCACAATACTCAAAAACAACATCAAAAAGCCTACTTATGCCTACTGCACATGCAGTTATGCTTTTGCTGGTGTTTTTGGTTATGACAGTGAGCTATAGACTTCCCTAGGTTGGTTTTGATGCACACATGTTCACAAATTAACTATGCACGCCCCTAAGATAATACCAAAACTAACTGCCACCAAGTTTTCACTCAATAAAACACAAAAACTAGAGCCAATCCTACTGTTCAGATAGTGGGTTTGCTTTTGCTTAAAAATTGACAGTTTGATGAATTTTAGCTAGAATAATCATAGCCAAACCTCAAATCACTAACATTCCAACCTAAACTAATATCTTAACTAACTTTGGATCAGATTTCAAACATAAACAAAACCTTAGCAGACCTAATGACATAAATTAACATGTTTATGTAAGAAATGATGAACAAGAAAAATACAACTTTTCCACTAAATTAATTCAAGTAACATTCAAACTTAAAAAATTAGTTAACAAGATGAATATTCATGCACATAGCAACTTCATGTTGTCACCCACAAGTTGTTAACTATCTTACCCAAACACCCTTTTAAACTTCAAAACCACAAAATTATCAAAGTAACTTGCTTAACTACACCTCAAACCTAATCTAGATTAACAGAAACATTCATAAATCATATAAATCACAACATTCATATAACTAACTACCAAATCAAATAGTCATGAACAAAATATTATAGATCATAAAAAATCAATAAACTTCAAAGGGGGTTCAAAACTTACCAATTTTTAACCTTGTTTAGGTCAAGTTAATAGAGGGATGCCTCCAGCTTTTGAGAGCTTTTTCTGACCTCTGAGGCTTATGGATTAAGTTTATGGTTGTTTGAAGAGAAAGGATGCTCATGGACTACAACAGTCCCTAAAGCTTATGTTTTTTAATCCTATGGGTAACATAAACACAAGCAACCAAGAGTTTGAGGTTAAAAAGGGAGCCCATAAGCTGTTTGTCAAGCAACTTATGGGAGGCTTTATGAACAGTAAGTAGGCCAAAAATAAGAAAAAGATTAGATTTTTGAAAAAATCTTGAAAACCCAATCTTGTAACCAAACTAGTAACCAAACCAGTAAATTAACATGGCTTATAAAACTTGGAAAGATCCTTAAAATGGCAGTTTAATGATCATTAAGCCTATAAAATAGTAGGTCTCAAACTTTTTATGCCAAAAACATAATTTTGAACAAAGAAAAACTTTGATAAAGTAAACTAAAATTGTTGCAAAATAAATAAAGATTACACTAAAAACTGAAATAATAATGGAACTCAATTATTTCATGCAAGATTTAAAATAAAAGGAATAAATTTTATTAAATTTAAGAAAATTTACATAAAAAAGCTTGAACATATAAGAAAGTCACAACTGAACTTCTTATATACTACAAGGAAGAAATTTCTAGAATGTTGAAAAAGAGTAAACCCTAACATACAAAATTTTTAAAAAGACCCTAGTTGAAGATTTAAATTTCGGATCAAAGCTTTCCATGTGAAGATTACTGGTGATGAGCTGTGTTGAATGAATCTCCCACGTTCATTTATTCTTTCCCATCAACAAATTTGTGTGGTCCGTTGATTGGAAAGTATAGATTCGAAAGTTGCCTCTTTTAAACAAGCAGAGGATCATGGTGGGACCCACATGGTAAAGGGGATGTTGTTTTTAGATTGGAGACGTGATGTAGACAAGTTGAATGGTGAATCTGGACATTATCACGTTTCAATTCAAAGGTTTTAAGGGTCTAGTTAATTAGGGTTTATGTGTTGTATGAAAGGGGGATTTGTGGGTTAATAGGTTTTAATGTATACAGTGATCGTTTACCGGGTTAATAGGGGTTTAAAAAGTATTAAAGATGGGGTGAGGTGGCAAGAGTGTTGGACCAGGTTGTATTAGTTTCTTGGGCTGGTTGTGGGCTGTGTGCGATGGACTGGGTAGGGTAATAGGGTTTTGACCGGGTTATATATTGGATATAGGTTTGATACTTGTCACAACTACCCCCTAAACTTCTGAAATGTTGGCAAACAATGTTTAAACATCTAATACTCATTTTTCTTTTTGATAAACTTTGGTCTATTTGTCAAATTTGGGGCACATGTATTTTCAATACTTTTGAACAAGGACCATGTATGCAATTTAATCACTCTTCAAGGGCTATACTTGTAATGTCTTGAAACTCAAGGGTCACTTTTGTAATTTTGGAGTTTTACAAGGGCCAAAAGTGACAAGTCATCCAAAGTTGTGGGACCAATCTTGACAATCTTCAAAACTTAAAAGATTTCTTTAGAAATTCATTGTCCGGGCCCGGTTCTTTGTGCGACTTCGTTTCCTATGTTTGTTTTTGCTTGATTCTTGTTATCTTTTGTTGAAATCACGATACCCGTACCTATAATACACAATGAACAAACACAAGCATATTTTATGGTATTTTATGACATTTTTGTACATTTTAAGACCGATTTGGACGATGAGACTGTATAAATGCAGTCTCATCACTCCCCCATACTAAAGCATTGTCGTGCCCTCATGCAATATTAGAATTAAGCATTATAGAACTTCCAGAATTCATTTTTATATGATATTTTTTAAACGTAAATTTGAATTAACTACGACATGTGTTTTAGACATAATGTATTATTTTCATCACGAGAATGTGCCTTTAGGGTAAAAGAATAAGAACATGTGAATGCCACATAGAGATAAGTTCGTCATCCTCGATTTTCACTCGTTTCCATGCTAAGCGTGAAACAAGATCAATGTCATTATATGGTAGTAATGCTAACGCTACTCATATGCTCTAATCATGTACTTAAACTCCCTTATTCCTAAGGTGTATCTCTTATATTTTATTTGTTAGGCTCAAAATATTGAGTTAAACAAGAATGTTCAGTCATAGGATTATTATGTATTATTCTTAGAACGTTGTAATATGTAGTAGGATAGTTGGGATTCACGGGCTTGAACTTAAGCTATTTAAGGCCCAAAGACAAGCCCGACCAATGATCATATAGCCCATAAGCGACATGTAGGATTGGCTATAAATACTACCCTCCTAGCATGTTAGGAGGGTGTTGGTCATTGTATTATCTTTCTCTCTCAATCTAATATTCACCAAGTTTCAAACCATTTCTATCTCTTTTCTCTCTTTACTTTCTCTCTTTTCTTATTTTTCGTTACAATAATTCGTGTTTAATCATCACAAATCATGGGACAACAATTGGTATTAATCGCCACGGGGTAGATTAGTGATTAGTTTCGGTTTTTCTTTTGTGTTCGTGTGTTCTTAGCATCCTAACCCTCTCGTTTCAATTTTTTTTGTTTTTCGTGCTCTAAATCTTCATAGAAATCTCCTACATAGTTGTGGTAGGGAATTGGGATATTTGTTTTGGTGAAAAAGGCAAAATCTCTTGGTCTTTTGGCTTGATTTTGGCATAAAAACTCGAAAAACAGCTCACATCATATGAGATCCTATTTTTTAGGTATTATTGCGGAATGTTTTGGATTTTTGCGGAATGTTTTGAGTTATTGCGAAAATGATACTCTATAGTTTCGCAATAATTAGGGTTTAGAAAACTGGTTATTGCGGAATCTTTAGTATTATTGCGGAAACTTGTGTCATTCAAGGATACTTCAAGATTTTGTGGTGTCTGAATATTGCGAGATCTTTGTATACCAAGTATTGCGAGATCTTTATACTTTCAGGGATATTGCGAGATCTTTGTAATTTCAGGTATATTGCGAGATCTTTGTATACCAAGTATTGCGAGATCTTTGTTTCCAGTCATTGCGAGATCATGTCGGGTGATTATTACGAGATCTTTAAGATGCGGTTATTGTGAGATCTTTGAAGGAGGGTTATTGCGAGATCTTTAGCACGAGATTATTGCGAGATCTTGTTACTTGAATTATTGCGAGATCGTTTTCGAGATTTTATGAATATTTCGAGATTTTTTTAAAAACGTGAACATTTCAGAGAACACATTATTAGGGGATTTCAACTATATTTCTCTTCAACAACAATCACTACAACATCTACCTAAGATCCGTATTCATTTCAACATTTTAGAGATTATCGTGATGGATTCTACTGCAGCGTATCGTGTGACGAACGACAACTTCATGGTGGCGAGTAAGAAAGAGAGAACACCAATGCTTGTGTCCGGTCGATATGATAAATGGCAATCCCGTTTTCTACGTTATCTTGAAACAAAATCTAACGGTGATGCTTTAAGGCAATGCATTTTTGATGGACCCTATGTGTTTTCAAAGGTTATAATTCCTACGGTACCAGCCACAGACACAAATGACGAAGTACCCGCATATGAACGTGATGAAAAGAGATCCGGCCTCACACCAGAAAACCGTGCTTGGTTTGATGCAGAAAAGGAAGCAATCTACTTAATTCTCAATGACATTGGAATGACATTTACTCCACGGTTGATGCATGCCTTATTGCTAAAGAAATGTGGACGGCTATAGAAAGATTGCAAAAAGGTGAATCACTCAACAAACAAGATGTGAAAACAAACCTATTTTGGAACTTTGGAAAGTTTACTTCAAAGGATGGTGAATCAATTGATTCATATTACTCCCGATTCTACAAAATGATGAATGCCATGACACGAAACAACTTACAAGTTGTGGAATCCCAGATCTTGAGACTCAAACAGTCTAAACCGTTTATCTAGGTTATCAATTGTATATGTGATGAATCACAGTGGAATAGCACAATTAATCATGAACAAGATGTTTAACAAAGATAAATTTACCCTAAGGTATTGTATTGATTATTAACACAAACCACTCTTGGCATGTATATATTAAATCTCATGCCTAGAGATCAAAGACAACAATAGGTTACATTGTAGTAGTAGGAAGTGAATGAATAAACCTACGGTCTGGTATTCCTTTTATAACTTAAGGAACCCATGGATACATGGAAACTAAATAAAGTAATAATGACTAAATCAAAACTAACTTATTCATTCTTATCCTATTTAACCAAATCTTTATACTTATCATATATGGCAGTGGGAAGTACTCTAGAAGTGGGAAGTACTCCAGCAGTGGGAAGTCCAGTAGTGGGAAGTACTCTAGTAGGGGAACAAGTCCTCATTTTATCAACCGACTTAAAGTTTCACATAATGCCATATTTTGTCCTTCTTGTTTATATGGTGATTTGACTCATCAAATTTTGACCCAAGAATCTTTCCCTTGATGATGATGTCAAAACACTTCCCCTTAAGCATATAACATCAAAGATCAACAAGCTGCATATTTTTTGTAAACATCATTGTGGAATCCCAGATCTTGAGACTCAAACAGTCAAAACCATTTATCTAGGTAGATTAAGTGTACATGTGATGAACACAACAGAATAGCGCAATTAATCATGAACAAGATGTTTAACAAAGATAAATTTTTCCAAAGGGTTTGTATTGATCATTAACACAAACCACTCTAGGCATGTATACATTGAATCCCATGTTCCTTTTATAACTTAAGAAACCCAGGGATACATGGAAACTTATCATATATGGCAGTGGGAAGTACTCTAGAAGTGGGAAGTACTCCAGCAGTGGGAAGTCCAGTAGTGGGAAGTACTCTAGCAGGGGAACAAGTCCTCATTTTGTCAACCGGCTTCTAGAGTACTCATTGAACACAAACAAGTAGGTTACATTGTAGTATACATTGAATCCCATGTTTATAGTTATCATATATGGAAGTGGGAAGTACTCTAGAAGTGGGAAGTACTACAGCAGTGGGAAGTCCAGTAGTGGGAAGTACTCTAGCAGGGGAACAAGTCCTCATTTTGTCAACCGGCTTAAAGTTTCACATAATGCCATATTTTGTCCTTCTTGTTTCTATGGTGATTTGACTCATCAAATTTTGACCCAAGAATCTTTCCCTAGATGATGATGTCAAAACACTTCACTTTAAGCATATAACATCAAACATCAACAAGCTGCATATTTTTTGTAAACATCATTGTGGAATCCTAGATCTTGAGACTCAAACAGTCTAAACCGTTTATCTAGGTTATCAATTGTATATGTGATGAATCACAGTGGAATAGCACAATTAATCATGAACAAGATGTTTAACAAAGATAAATTTACCCTAAGGTATTGTATTGATTATTAACACAAACCACTCTTGGCATGTATATATTAAATCTCATGCCTAGAGATCAAAGACAACAATAGGTTACATTGTAGTAGTAGGAAGTGAATGAATAAACCTACGGTCTGGTATTCCTTTTATAACTTAAGGAACCCATGGATACATGGAAACTAAATAAAGTAATAATGACTAAATCAAAACTAACTTATTCATTCTTATCCTATTTAACCAAATCTTTATACTTATCATATATGGCAGTGGGAAGTACTCTAGAAGTGGGAAGTACTCCAGCAGTGGGAAGTCCAGTAGTGGGAAGTACTCTAGTAGGGGAACAAGTCCTCATTTTATCAACCGACTTAAAGTTTCACATAATGCCATATTTTGTCCTTCTTGTTTATATGGTGATTTGACTCATCAAATTTTGACCCAAGAATCTTTCCCTTGATGATGATGTCAAAACACTTCCCCTTAAGCATATAACATCAAAGATCAACAAGCTGCATATTTTTTGTAAACATCATTGTGGAATCCCAGATCTTGAGACTCAAACAGTCAAAACCATTTATCTAGGTAGATTAAGTGTACATGTGATGAACACAACAGAATAGCGCAATTAATCATGAACAAGATGTTTAACAAAGATAAATTTTTCCAAAGGGTTTGTATTGATCATTAACACAAACCACTCTAGGCATGTATACATTGAATCCCATGTTCCTTTTATAACTTAAGAAACCCAGGGATACATGGAAACTTATCATATATGGCAGTGGGAAGTACTCTAGAAGTGGGAAGTACTCCAGCAGTGGGAAGTCCAGTAGTGGGAAGTACTCTAGCAGGGGAACAAGTCCTCATTTTGTCAACCGGCTTCTAGAGTACTCATTGAACACAAACAAGTAGGTTACATTGTAGTATACATTGAATCCCATGTTTATAGTTATCATATATGGAAGTGGGAAGTACTCTAGAAGTGGGAAGTACTACAGCAGTGGGAAGTCCAGTAGTGGGAAGTACTCTAGCAGGGGAACAAGTCCTCATTTTGTCAACCGGCTTAAAGTTTCACATAATGCCATATTTTGTCCTTCTTGTTTCTATGGTGATTTGACTCATCAAATTTTGACCCAAGAATCTTTCCCTAGATGATGATGTCAAAACACTTCACTTTAAGCATATAACATCAAAGATCAACAAGCTGCATATTTTTTGTAAACATCATTGTGGAATCCTAGATCTTGAGACTCAAACAGTCAAAACTGTTTATCTAGGTAGATTAATTGTACATGTGATGAACACAACGGAATAGCACAATTAATCATGAACAAGACGTTTAACAAAGATAAATTTTTCTAAAGGGTTTGTATTGATCATTAACACAAACCACTCTAGGCATGTATACATTGAATCCCATGTTCCTTTTATAACATAAGAAACCCAGGGATACATGGAAACTTATCATATATGGTAGTGGGAAGTACTCTAGAAGTGGGAAGTACTCCAGCAGTGGGAAGTCTAGTAGTGGGAAGTACTCTAGCAGGGGAACAAGTCCTCATTTTGTCAACCGGCTTCTAGAGTACTCATTGAACACAAACAAGTAGGTTACCTTGTAGTATACATTGAATCCCATGTTTATACTTATCATATATGGCAGTGGGAAGTACTCTAGAAGTGGGAAGTACTCCAGCAGTGGGAAGTCCAGTAGTGGGAAGTACTCTAGCAAGGGAACAAGTCCTCATTTTGTCAACCGGCTTAAAGTTTCACATAATGCCATATTTTTTCGTTCTTGTTTCTATGGTGATTTGACTCATCAAATTTTGACCCACGAATCTTTCCCTAGATGATGATGTCAAAACACTTTCCCTTAAGCATATAACATCAAAGATCAACAAGCTGCATATTTTTTGTAAACATCATTGTGGAATCCCAGATCTTGAGACTCAAACTGTCAAAACCGTTTATCTAGGTAGATTAATTGTACATGTTATGAACACAACGGAATAGCACAATTAATCATGAACAAGATGTTTAACAAAGATAAATTTTTCCAAAGGGTTTGTATTGATCATTAACATAAACCACTCTAGGCATGTATACATTGAATCCCATGCCTAAAAATCTACGGTTTGCTTTTCCTTTTATAACTTAAGAAACCCAGGGATACATGGAAACTAAATAAAGTAATAATGTCTAAATCAAAACTGACTTATTCATTCTTATCCTATTTGAAAAAATCTTCATACTTATCATATATGGAAATGGGAAGTACTCTAGAAGTGGGAAGTACTCCAATAGTGGGAAGTCCAGCGGTGAGAAGTACTCTTGTAGGGGGAACAAGTCCTCATTTTGTCCACCAGCTTGAAGCTTCACATAATGCCATATTTGGTCTTTCTTGTTTCCATGGTGATTTGACTCATCAACTTTTGACCCAACAATCTTTCCCTAGTTGCTGATGTCAAAACACTCCCCCTTAAGCATATAACATCAAAGATCAACAAGCTACACATTCTTTGTAAACATCTTTCCCTTTTTAACATGATCAAATAGGGGTCTTGTATATGAACAACCTTGATCTGAACCACTCCTAACCAATACCATACTTCTAACCCAAGCATTCTACTTTTTAAAATACCCTCCATGAAGGACATAGGGAAATTGACCTAATAAAAAATGATCTTAAGCAGTAGATACTCACCTTAGTTGTAATAATATCAACGAGTAGTACTAGAAATCTTCACCTCAATGTCATATGTGAATGACTAACACTTCAACAATTTAGCTTCCCCTAAAATTGTGCTAGTCATTTATGAATCTTCAATTCTTTAGGCTTTATGTAATGATCACATATGAAGAAATCTAATTATAACGTACTTGATTATGAAGTAGAACCATCAAACCTTGTTTATTGTATCTTGTATAATGAAAATGTTGAACGAATAGATCTCAATATGTATAGCGAACGTACCTGGATACCAAACTCTAGACAAATACATCATCTCAGGAGTCACATAATCAAGTGATAGGAAATACGAGCATAGAGCACCCTAAGAAAGATCTCATATCTTGCTAGTATTTCTGTCAATTCAAGTCACCACATAAACGAACGTACAAGTTACCTCTCCACCGAAAGTATGATAAGAAAACAAGCTTGTGAAACTCCACTTCATCTTCAAACAAATGATAAAAACTTTTCTTTGTAATCAATATGAGCCTTTATACCTTTAAAACCAGTTGTTATGAATAAATCAAACTCCAAAACACTGCTGTCCTAAAAATCAGATCTGATGACAGGGGGAACTTTTTAAAAAACAAGAGAAACTTTTAATGCCATTGTTGTCTAACTGTGACAAACCTAAACAGTGAGAATGAATTTGTAACAGGGGAATAATAACTAAAACAGAAAATTCACCTATTGTGAACTTATGATACTTTTTGTCCCTTGGTTGCACGTCCTTGTTGGCACTTAGCACCATCGAACAAAATGATTTATCAATACTTTGCTTGAATTGTCCATGTCATCAGTAACTTTGTCACACACATCGAGCAACATTAACATTCCGAGTATACATCTTTTTATTCTTTTTCTTTGAAACCACGAGCAGCTAACAGAAAGACATATAACCCACTTTTCACTTTGCTCACGTGAATTATCCTTGCTTGTCTCATGTCATTATCACAATAGATCATTGATACTTTAAGTTTGCAATACCAACGATTAAATATAAAATGTGTGATACATACCTTTAGCACAGTAAGCATACCAAGACCATATCACACCTTTTATTTGCTTCTACCACAATCACGTGAAACATCTGCCACCAAAATTTTTATCAGCCGTCCCTTTCAATGAACAATTAGGACCACCGTCTTATTACTCCTTCCGTCCTATAATAAGTGTCTATTATGTAGAGGTGACAAAATGGGCGGGCGAGCGTTCTAAACGGGCGGCGTGCTAAACGGGCGCGGGCTAAACGGGCTGGCGAAATAGGCGGGCTAAACGGGCGTAAACTAAAATGAGAAAAAACATATAAAAACGTAGAATTAAAAAATAAAAATACTTGTTTAAAAACCGGGGATAAAAACTAAATATAAAATATCCGCCGAGTAGCTTAATTAGTGTTTTACATGTGCGCCCATTAAGCCCATAAGTTTCTTACACATGCGCCCGTTTAGCCCATTAATAATAAAAATGAGCAAAAAGTGTCAGATCCTTTTTGAAAATGGGAAAAAAGTGCCAATATTTATCAAAATGGGTAAGATTTGTCACCTTTACTATTATGAAATATTTCAAGTCTTTGTTACTGAACTTTGACCACAAATATTTCTATTTGTGTTATATAATACTCGATGACAGTTATACTAATGAAAATATATTTTTAAACCGAATATATTCGTATGACTTTCGTCAACTATTATATAGCACAAATATAAATATTTATAGTCAAAGTTTAGTAACAAAAACTTTAAATAGTCCATAGTGGACACTTAATATGAAACGAAGATAGTATTATTTTTTTTAACAGTCCGTCTTTGAATAGCATACCAACATAAAATATATCAAGTCATAGTATGACTTTAATATTCAATCGGCAATACCAATAGCATGTTAAACTAACGAGATTCAGCCATATCATTCACCCCTTATTTTTTCTTCGAATACAGCAGCAACAAATATTGAGACCATTAATAATCGTGATGTGATAGTATTAGTTATCACATAAACGTGAACCAAAGATCCCAAGTGAGTAATTATTGCAGTGGAAAACAAATACATAGTACCGTCGTGTACAGGGTGCACCATTCTAGTCTTTATACGACAGCAAATAACAATTAATTATTTATGGTTTCGACATAAACTCTAGATCTTCACAGCAACGAACACGAACACAAAAAACATCTTGATTCTCTTAGATATCTAGAGCCACCCGCTCTGATACAAATTGTGTAATCCTAGATCTTGAGACTCAAACAATCAAAACCGTTTATCTAGGTTGATTAATTGTACATGTGATGAACAGCAGAATAGCAAAATTAATCATTAATAAGATGTTTAAGAAAGATAAATTTTCCCATAGGGTTTCTATTGATCATTAACACAAACCACTCTAGGCATGTATACATTGAATCCAATGCCCAGAGATCAAATACAACAATAGGTTACATTGTAGTAGTAGGAAGTGAATGAATAAACATACGGTCTGGTGTTCCTTTCATAACGTAAGGAACCTAGAGATACATGGAAACTAAATAAAGTAATAATGACTAAATCAAAAAAACTGACTTATTCATTCTTATCATATTTGACTAAATCTTCATACTAATCATATATGGCAGTGGGAAATTGTTAGCCCTAAAATGTGAGCGCCATTTACGGAATTATATTAGATTCAGATAGGCAAAACATGGAGGGACTACTATTGACAAGTTGTCAAAGTTACTCTTTGTTTAGCCTATATATACCCCTCCATACTTCCACGGGGGTAAGGTTTTTCCATTTGTGTATTTCACTTTATCTCTCTAAATACACACACTCATTTCAAGTTAATCTTTCTCTCTCTTAAAATGTCTAAACATCACTTTTATCCTCCCCGACCTCCGGATCATCCTCTTGTTAGCTTGAATCTTATGTTTAACAATTGATATCAGAGCTAACCGGGGGTGTTTTGTGTTTTTTGTTTGCTTAATCTATGGTGTTCGTGACTTATTAGTTCTTATTTTATAAGCTGCTGTCCAAAACAGGTTGGTGTTTGATGTTTTATGTCCAAAAAGTCCAAATATCCATCCATCTCATAATTCGTTTCAAGTGTCCCGATGTCCAAAAATGTCCCATTGTCAATTTTCTCTTTACTTTTCTCTTATAAAACTGTTTCTCCATGTCACGGTTTTTCTTATCTTTTTTGCTTTGATAACAGTGTCAACTAATTTGTCCCATCTGTTTTATTGTCCCTTCATTTTCTATGACTTATCTAGATGCTTTTGTGTTTCTGGGATAAACAGATGCTTAAAAATGTGTCAGATATGAAAATTACCAGATCCATCTAATTTTTTTTGGGAGAAAAGGACAAAATATTGGACCAGATCCATTTTTTCGGGGTTACAAAATCATGTGGTCAAAACCCCATTCAGATGGCTCATTGCGATGGGAGATCTCGATGGCTACTTTGGATAAGATCACATTGATTGGCATGGATGACTTACGATAGCCATTCCGATGGCTCACCGCGATGGTCTGTTGCGATGGACCATTCTGATGGCCCATTGCGATGGAACCATTGTAATGGGTACCATCGTGATGGAGCACTCATGTTGCGATGGTGTCCATCATGTTGCGATGGACTACACTAGACTGCGATAGCATTAAATTTTTTGACGTTGCGATGGGTTAAGATAAACATTTCGATTATTGTTTTTAAAAGAAAACATTGCCAAAAACATTGTGACACAAAACCCCAATTATTATCAATCAATACTCAGACTCAGACTCTATTTTAATCTATCGTCACACTAGACTCTCATCTTCACATCTAGACTAGAAAAAATCAATTTAAATAGATGATCTCAGATTAGCATCGAGTGTATACAAACAATATTGTATCGAGACCTTAAAAGATCGATTCACCCAACTCAAATCATTACAGATCCTTGTGAAGGAATATACCCTCAATTAATTTTCGAATTCAAAAGATAAATCAAGAACAAAAATGTTCTGGTTATTATTTTTTATTCGATTTGGTTAACAAAATGCCTACCTTATATCTTATCCAGATCTTCTAGCCAAATCAGTGACATGCATGTATTATTTTACCTACCCGAGACCTTAATCATAAGATCCTTAAGTCTATCTTTCTTATGTTCTTCATGATTACAAGATTCGAACAACCAAAATTATGTGTTTGTTTGAGTTTGTGATATACTTAAGATGAAAGAAAGTTTGGGCTTATGTGATTAACGGATTTATTCGGATGAAGATATTGGCAGAATGGGATTCGTAGGATTGATAAAGTTTGTCTGATAGGGGTATATGACAATCGTACTGTGAGAAGATTGAGATATGGGGGCGCATGATTTCAATTAAGATTGTAAGATGAGATCTTGTTTGGGATAAAGATTAGGAAGGAGGCGATGTTTACTATGAAAGAGATGTGGGTCAAGTTTAGTTATGAGATAAAAGGCAGAGTTTTCTATCCAAATGTGGTCAATGTGTGGACACGTTTCTATCTGACGTGGGAGTTGGAAAAACAAATGGGCTGCGTTTTTATTTTTTTTACTGATTTGAATAATTCAGTGATTGGAATATTTATATGGAAATGGTATAGTGGATGATAGCTCGGGTATAATATATTTTTGGGCCACAACCGTTAAATGAATCATTAGAGTTTTGGATTGGGCAAATTTGGGCTATATCCGAATGTTTAGCATTGGGATGACATATTGGACCAGGTTGGATTTTATTGATTGGAATGTGATTTAGATCGGGTTTTATTTATCGAGCTATGATGACATTATTTTCCATGCCGAATATTCGATATGTTTCGATCGAAAAGTGGTTAAATAACAAAGAAATTGTTGGTTTAAAACCCAATATTTTCGATCGATCCGTGAATCAGTTGGGCATATGACTGACATTGAGCTTAAATGACAAGTTATCTAGACAAATTATCCTTTAATGATATTTTATCATTTGTTCTAGATAACTACATTCAACACACAACACCAAAGCAAACAAAACACTTAACGCTAAAACGATCCGATATAAGATTCACTTTAACGACAACGGCTAGTTTTGATTCTACAAAGACAAGTGATCAAGAAGTGGACTTGGTATTCTATATTTGAAGTTGAAGTGGGACTTCATGAATGCGTCTACTTATTTCATCATCGAGCCTTCCTTCTATTTTTCTACCCCTTTTTTTCAAACCCAGTCTATCGATTGATGACTTGCTTGGGCGATAAAATTTATGATTGAGACTTGAATTATCTAGTTTCCACTATCAAGGGGTGGATGGTCGACGACATGGATTACTATCATTTTTGGGAGCCTTGTTGCAGTTCTCAGTGTCACACGCAGTTGCTCGTGTGGATAACTTCAAGAGATGTTAGAGACTTGTTTCTGCACCGTTCTTCAATCGACATAAGTGTAAGCTTAAGTATCAAATTTGGGGGATTGTACTTCAGTTTCATGTTTGGAATATCGGGTTTACTTCACATGTGGTCACAACAAATAGCCGAATGAATTGGAGGTTGGTAAGTTAGACAGAGAGAGATAGAATCAACAATCAATTCTCAGGGGATATTTATGAGCTAAAGAACGACAATGGTACTTCATAGTCTAAGCAAAAATTTTCAAAGTTTCTTAATGATTTTCAAAACTTTTCAAGACATTTGCTTAAGACTAAGAACTTCTCGGGATGTCCACGATAATGATGCTTCCGAGAGTTCGAAATCATCATGGGGGAAGATCGTGTACTTTGAAGTAATCGGATCAACTTCCAGGGGGAAGTAGTGTACATGGAATGGTATCTACTTACTTTATATGATTTTTATGAAGTATTCTGCAAGCGTGATAAGAATTGTTGCTGATTTCCTGCATGTTACCCCAAACGGATTATCACTAAGACCTAAACAACATGAAATAGTATAGAAGCAGTGTTATTTGGTGTGGTTCTTCTACAAATTTCTGTTGTGCACTAATGAGATGGCATTTATACATGATCTCATCGTTCTTTTCGGGCTTTAAATGCATTAAAATGTCATAAAATACCATATATATTCTTGTATTTGTTTACTTGTGTGTAGGTATGGATATCGTGAAAAAGATAAAAGATCACAAGAAACAAGGAAAAACGGACACGAGAAACGAAGCCGTACAAAGAACCGGGCCCTAGTTCATGAATGATCCAAGATTAAATCTTGAAGACTTGAAGAAATACAAGATTGATCCTCAATGAATGAAGAAATGACACTTAAAACCCTTGTGAAATCATAATTACAAGTTTGGTCCCTTAAGTTTGTCAAATTTGCAAAACGGTCCTTCAACTTTGAAGAAATGGCAAGATTAGTCCCTCAACTATTCAACATTGTCAAATAAGGTCCCTCATAAAGGCAAACATCCTATGAAGACCTATGAAGATCAAGAAAGTCCAATATCAGTCCTTCAAATATGAAAACATGGCAAAAATAACCCTTGAAATCTTTTTGGAAAAGTTTTATGCCAAAAGTGTGAAGTATGAAAGTTAATTAACAAAGGGGAGTGAGTTTTATGGCTGAAAAACGTTTTATACCCATTTCACCAAAAACCAAGGACCACTTGTGCCATTTCCAAAGTTTAATCTTAAACAAACATGCGCCAAACACAAATCTCCCACTAAAATCGGATCAAACGTGGCACTATAGCACGTGATGAACCCATAAATAACTTTTTACCAACAAAGGGTAAAGTTAAATTGGTTGTTCCCCCGTGTGATTCACACATGCAGAAACCCATCCCAACATTAAATCCCTCTTCTCCACTCACCCTTGGACCCCACACTCAACCCCATCTACCAATGAAAACACAACTTTCTCTCCAAGTAATCTGACGTGTCAAGATCAACAGCCTAGAGTCATAGCTTAACTCCAAAGCTAAAATGAACGTCCATGATGCATTTGGACAGCTCACACACATCAAACGGAATCAAGCACTCAAGGGTAATTTTGAGAATTCATAGCTAGGGTTTTTAGCATTCTAGAACCATCTGTTAGGCCTATAAAAGGAGACCTCAACTTGTGAGAGTCCCTTTGTTCCAGATTTTGGCTATTATCTTTGTAATTCCTTTTTATTTAAATAAAATTTGAATTTCTTAAAATTTGTGAAATCTCTTTTGTGTTTTATAAAAGTTGGTGTTAGAATAGCTGAAATCTGTGTTCCATTTGATGTTATAGACCTTCCTTAATCTCGTGGTTAAGGCACGTCTATGTTTGAAATGTTTTCAAAGGTTTAGAAACCTTAAAATCCTTGTTACTGTTTTACCTATTATCTTGTACTAAACCTTAGCCAAAAGCCTTAAGCTCCTTCAAGCTTGTTGACACCAAGCCTAAGAAGAGTTTTAAGCTATTGGGTGAGTTGTTTGTTCACTTGTGTTGAAGAATCATAATCATCAAAAGCTTGTTCTACTTTGAACATCAGCAGGTTTTGATCTTCTTTTTGAAGAACCTTGGTCTTGTTCTAGTTGTTGAACAAGGTCCAAGGAGCATAGCTGGTCCTCCTAGGATGTTGTGGAGGACATGTATGGCCTCTTGTTTAAGTTTCCCCTAAACATTTCATGATATTGCCTGTGATTGTATGTTTTTGTGTTTGAGGTTGTGATTTTTGTGTTTGAATCTTTTAGTATTCATCTAGGAAGTGTTTTTGAATCATAAAATCAGTAGGTTGTGTTTAAAAATGACAAGTTGCTTTGAAAAGATGTGGATTAAGGTGTGTTTGGGATAACAACCTATTTTGGTTTTGTGTTATTTTGAGGTTGTGCTTTGTGTTGCTTTGTGTTGGAACCTATCTCATAGGTGCTAAGTGACATTTATCTGCAAGCTTTGTGCATATAAACACCTAGAATCAACAATAGGCTCTAAAATCTTGTATACTTGTTGAAATTGGCTGAGGTTTAAGGGACACCTAGTTATAATCATAGACAAGGGTTAACAAGTGATAAAACCTAGTTAGTTACATCAGGGAAGTAGGATTGAAGTGTTGAATTTGGATCTTTGGTCATTTATATCAGCAAAGTGTGCAATTGTTCTTAAAGTTCATATTAGCAAGTTGAATCTGCTTTGATCTTGTTCCATACTTTGATTCAGTGATTGATTTAAGTTTGTTTGTGCTTAATAACAGTTTATATAGCTTGTGTATGCATCTGGTTGGATTTGGAGTGCTTATTCTAGCTTAAACTGCTTAAGTGTTCATAACTGCTTAATATCCATGTTTGTGCTAGATATGAGCATCTTTTGATTTGTCTGTGCTAATTGGTGATATTGAAGTGTGTTTTTGTGCTTGATTCTGACTCCTTGTGATTAACTGATCACTTGGGTGCCCTTGTCTTCCAACAAAACATACAGAATCTCTCTAAAATCAAAGGTCAAATAGTCAAGGCAGTGGGAACCAGTTCCTACTGAAAGTTCCCCCTGCTAGTGTTAATTGGACATCAGCTTATCAATAAGCTATTCTAGCTTATTTTAACCAGCAACAACTTTGATTTTGTAATAGGTGCTCATTATTTGACCTATTTGTTCATACTGGAGCATTTGGTGGGTTGACTAGAAAACCAACTTAATTGACTTTTTCATAAGTGCTTATTTGCTTATTCTAGCTTATTGGTTTTTCTTATTGGATTTTGGTTGATTGTTTTGGCTTATTTAAGTCATTTGTAACCCTTTGCAAGTTGAATCAAGTACTGAGGTGCCCTAGAACTAAAACCCGACTATTTTGTCTTTTAGTGGATTTGTACTTGGCTTATTTCTAGCTTATTGAGTGTGCTTTTTCAAAATTTCTTTTTACAGATCTCTTTAGTATCCCAAAAGAAGGTTGTGTGTCAAATTAGAGCTTATGGCATTGGCTATTGCTTAATGGGCTTAATGGCCCAATAAGAATAAGCTGTTTGTTCATTAAGCTGTGATAAGCTCACTTTCAGCTTTTGGGCCTTCAGAGTTTTGTGTTTAGAATTGAATTATGAGTCAGATAGGGTTTTTCCAAGTCATTTGGGCTTATTTTGACTTTTTGGGCTAAAAAGCCCATTAAGCTTAACTGATTTTGCTTTTGGCCCATTTGAGGGCCCAATAAGGGTAATTTGGTAATTTTGCTTTCATTTTCTGTTTATTTAGGTTAAAATAAACTAGTTTGCAAGCTTTTAGAATTTTTTATAATTTTTGGATTTTTAATATTATTTTAATATTATTTTATTATTATTTTTCAAATTTCACATTTTTGCACTTTTTATATTTTTCTTAGCTTAAATACATTAAAATAGGATTTTTACAACTCTTAGATTAATTTTATCATCATAAGATTAATTTTTATAATTATTTTAAGTTTTAATAGTTTTTAAATCAATTTAAATAGTTTTTCTTAGTTTAAAAATTTATAAAAATAGTTTTTAGTCTTTTTAGGTCATGTTAGAGGTTTATCAATTGAAAAATCTTTATTTGGGCTTTTTGATAATTAATTTGATTTTTAGGGATTTAATTAGCATTTGAAAATTAATATTTAATTAATTAAAATGTTTGAAAAAGTTTTGATCATTGGTATACTCTTAGTTTATTTATTTTTATTTTTGGTGAATTTTGGTAATTTTTAGAATTAATTTTTATTTTTGTACCTTTTACGGTTTTACGTTTCGTCGTAGTAGTAATTAATTTCACGTCTTCGTCATTCTCTTTTCTCTTCCCCTTCTAACCAATATTAATCTCAAATCTTGCTATTTTAGTCACACACATATACCTCCTTGGGAAACGAACTTCATTGGGTCATTAGTGTTTGATTTTCCTAAATCATCACTTAATACTTACCGCTTTTACGCCTTTTTCATAAAAGGTCGTAATTTACTACAATCATTTTGGCGCCGCTGCCGGGGAGGTGTGTCCTGATTAATTTGTCTTGTTGTTTTTAATATTAACCATAAATAGTATTTGTATTAGTAGAAATCTACTAATACGTATTATCGGTTTTTTAGTTTTTCTTGTGAAATTATTATTATTATATTGTATTAAGTATCACAATCAATACAAAATATCTACAAAAGTGTGAAAAACAACCTTAATTGGGATTTGATCTCCTAATTATTGTATTCGAATCTCAAACAAAAGAAAATGGCAAAAATAGATAAATACTTTCGTGAAGCTCGATTTTAAAAAATACGAACTATAAGGTGGGTATAAGGCGGGTATTATAAAAATACCCTAAGGAAAAAGGCTCTTAAGTGCTTCGCGCCGCCTCGTTTCCCCGCTTGCTTGTGAGTATTTTGAGATTGAAGGCTAATCGAGGGTTTTGCCGCCCAAAGTATTAGTACGTATATTATATTTGCTTGGTTTTCTTTGTGATTAAACCCTCTTGAACAATTTGGTTTTCACCAAAGTTCTAAAGTCATTCGAAGGCGTTCACTCCACGTGATCGTTTTCATTCTTTTGAGGCTTCTTTAATCAAGAGTTTGATTCGAGGAGAGATTTGGTAGATTGTTGTCTACGAAGATACACCAAAATCCAAAAAAATAAAATTAAAAACAATAAAAAACAATAAAAAACACAAAAAAATTGAAAATTCACAAAACACCCAAAAAGAATCTTCTTTGCTCACCTCCCATTCTTCGTGAAGTTTATGATCACTCGTAATCAAGCAAAACGAGCTCGTAAACGTCTTCAAAAGCAAGCAAATCAAGAGACGTTGATTGAAGAACAAACTCCAATTGTTGAACCTATTGTAGAACAAGAAGTCGTCATGGCTAATCGTATTATGATGGAGTTGCTTCAAGCACCCACCGAGGGTTTTGGAGAGGCCATTGTGATTCCCTCCATCCTTGCGGAGAATTTCGAGATGAAGACGGGTTTAATGTCGATGTTGCAAGCTAATAAGTTTAGAGGTCATGAGATTGACAACCCGCATTATCACATAAGGAATTTTAATCGTCTCACCGCAACTAGCAAGTTTAAGGATGTTCCACATGACGCCATTAAGATGATGTTGTTTCCATACTCGTTAGATGGACCCGCTAAAATTTGGCTTGAGAAAGACCCGCCAAATTCAATTTTGACATGGGGGGATCTCGTTTCTAAGTTTGTGAACAAATTTTTTCCTCCATCTAAAACAACACATTTGAAAAATGAGATTTCAAGATTTGTACAACGAAATAATGAAAGTTTATCAATGGCATGGGAACGATTTAAGGAAATGTTACACGAATGTCCACACCATGATTTTTCGGAATTGCATCAAGTTGATACTTTTTATAATGGTCTTAATGATGATGAACGAGATTATTTGAATGCCGCCGCGGGTGGTATTTTTTTGTGCAAAACGACCGATGAAGCTTTAAAGATTATCGAGAATAGATCTAAGGTCTATAGCCCTCGTAACACACAGAGTGTTGCCAATTTGGGTTCATCATCGTCATCATCGTCTCGTAGCATTAATGCCTTACATGATGAAGCTAATGAGGAAAATCGGTTTTTCGATAGATTTGCTAATCTTATGACTCATTGAAAAGTACAAGAGGCTTTGAATTCCGCTTCGGTTAAAGCGGTTGATAAGAGTTGTTTGTCTTGTGGTGGAGCTCATGATTTTTCCGAGTGCATTACCGCCGGTGGTAACACTTCGAGTGCTTACGTAGCAACGGGAACTTATAACCAAAACGGCCAAGGTTCCCGCCCAAATCAAGCTCCACCAAATCAAAATGCTAATAACTATCGAAACAACAATCAAGGTGGTAATTATCAAGGCAATTCACGTAACTACAACAAAGGGAATTATCAAAGTGGGAATGGACAAGTTACTAATCAAAACCAAAACCGTGATTTTCGAAACACTACACAAGGTTTTCAAAATGCTCACACTAAAAATCTTCAAGGAGAATTTTTGGATTATGCTAAAGCAAATGATGCTAAATTTGATAACATGCAACGTGAGATGATTAGCTTAAGATCTGAGTTGAAAAACGAGCTTAAAAACGAACTTGCTAATGAACTTAAAACTCATGCTAATAAAATGGAGGGAAATGTTCAACGTCTTCAACAAAATCAACAAAAGATGGAACAAGGACAACATGAGATTAAGCAAGAATTGTTAAAAGCGGATTTAAGGCAATCAAAATTTGAAGACCGAATGGCAAAAATGTTTAAAGCAATCATGTGTAAACCCTCTTCCTCGGGTGGTCTTCCTAGTGATACCATTGCAAACCCGAAGGGAGAAATGAAGGTTATTACCACACGAAGTGGTAAAACTTTCAAGGAACCAATCTCTCGTCCAAGTACTTCTACGGAGAAGGAAATCGAGAAAGAGCCTGAGGTGATGGTCGAAAAGGAGCATATTACAAGCCCACGAAGTACCGCTCATACCACACCTACGGTTGAACAAATACCAATTGTGGAACCCGAGATTCCAAGGCCGTTGCCCAATGTCCAACCCATACCACCCTTACCTTACCCTTCGAGACGAAACAAAGAGAAATTGCAAGAACGTAACAAACAACAAATCGAGCTTTTTATAAAAAAATGTTTCAACAAGTGCATTTTGATGTGAGTTTAGCCGACGCGTTGTTATACATGCCTCGTTTCGCTTCCACTTTTAAAAGTATGATGAGCGATAAGGAAAAGCTTTCAAAGCTTGCTAATTGTTCTTCGGTGTATCTTAACCGCATACCGGAAAAAGTTGGTGACCCCGGAAAGTTTCTCATTCCTTGTGACATACAAGATATGAAAGAATGCCTCGCCTTGGCCGATCTTGGTGCAAGCATTAATTTGATGCCATTTTCCATTTGGAAATCGCTTTCGCTTCCGGCTCTTACTCCTTCGAACATGTCTATCGAGATGGCCGATCATTCTACGATTTTAGTATGTGGAGTAGCCGAAGATGTTTTCGTGAAAGTGGGAAGTTCTACTATCCCGTTGATTTTATAGTACTTGACATCCCCGCGGATCCTCAAGTTCCTCTAATTTTAGGTCGTCCATTTTTAGACACCTCGAGACCGCTTATCGACGTTCATGCAAGAACTATCACTTTGAGATTCAACGAAGAGGAACTTGTTATAAACGCTACTCAAAACTCAAAACCTTCTCATGTTTATGAAATCGCTACCATCAAACACATTGACTTAGTTGATGTGGTTTGCGATGAGTTTTCACTAGAAGTGTTAGGTTTTTCTGATAGCTCGTCAAGTGGCAATCCCACTATTTTTGATCCGATTCTTGCTAATTCTACACCAAATCTCACTCCATTCCAAGGAGGCGATTTTACTTCAAATGAAATCGACAATAAAGATGAGGTGTGATAGGTGTGAAAACACCCATCTTTTTACCACTTAATTACAATAATAACCGAGCCAAAACGTGTATTTTATGTCGTAAATGTCGGAATTATGCGTGGTTTGTGTTTTTGTTGTGATTTAGGACGAAAAGGTGAAAAGTGGAGAAAACACGGGCATTCACAGGCTTTTATAGAAGAAAACGACAAAAGACGAAGTCAAGAGATCAAGAGTGCAAAAAGAACGGAAGTCCAAGGCTTATTCTGAAGATTTATCGAAGAACAAGTCTAAAGACGGAAGTTTAATAAAGCCGAATAACTCGAGTCTAATAAATAAAGAAATTATAAGACGAGTTTAATTAATTCCGAGACAAAGTCGATAATGTCGAAGAACTTAAAAAACGAGAAGACGTGAAGAAAGAAAGAAAGAGGAGGCAACACATGCACCTCCCCATTTACCTATAAATACCCTCCTAAACTCATTTAGGAGGGTTGGTTAGTTTTAGTTTAGAGTAGTTTCCATTTTCATTTTGGTAGGTGATTCTAGAGAGAGAAAGTGACAGTTTCTCTCACTAGGATCTCAATCTTTTATCTTCCTTTCTTGTTTGTAATCAAAACTTTACTTTCAAATAGCTTAATTCTTGTTTTAATGTTAATCTTATTCTATCTTTCTTAGTTTTTTTATATGATCTTAAATCTGATCTCTTTATATACATGTCTTGTTGATTTTGATGTTTGATTAAAAAGTTCATCTTTTTATTTCATCTAAGCTTTTATATGAATTAAGATATAAGTTTGACAATATTATTGGCTTATTTTGTATTTAGCTTATTTACTTTTTAGTTTTCTTAAAAAGTTTAGTCTTTTTAAGTTTGCTTATTTCGTAATTTTCAAGTTTTCAAATTTATGCTTATTGATCTTTTTGATGTTTGATTTTTATAGCTTAACGTATTTTAGTGCTTATGGTGTTAATTTTCTTATTTTTGATTAAGTGCTTTTTAGTTAATTTTTATAAAGAGTTGTTTTTAAATATTTTTATTATTTAGTATTCTTAAAAGTTTTTAAATTTTGGTCTATTAGCTTTTTCTTAAATTTGATTTGGTTAAGTTTTTAGATAAGTGCTTATTTGGTATTTGCTTATTTTCTTATTGTATGCCATCGTAATGCTTAAGGGTTTTACCAGTACAATCAAGTAAGTGTGATCGCATAAACCCTAGGGTTTCTACTTGCGATCCATTGCTTCGATCACCCAGTACGATCGTCACTACGATCACACTCCATAATCGTCACCATGAGCACTTGTTGCGATCGTGGGTACGATCATAGAGTGCGATCCGTGGGTAGGATCCATGTTTACAATCTTTGGGTACGATCTGATGTTGCGATCTTGAGTACGATGGAAACCATTTAAAATGCGATGGGGTGTTACGATCCCCAAGTACGATCCTAAACTACATGCATATTGCGATGGAATTTTCACCTTGGCTACGATGGAAATAACATGCTTGGCTACGATGGAAATAACATGCATGCATGCATGCTTGAGGTTTTTAGCGCCAAATCCAGCAGCTAGCCTGCTAGCTTGTTTATTTAATAGTATTGTTCTGTAATTGTTTAGTTTTGTCTGAAAGTTGTTCCGATTTTATTTTTGAAAGTTACGTATTCTTAGTTGAATTTTTCGTCAATTTTTAGTATTAATATTTTTTCGTAAAGTTCAAGTTTTATCTTTTATTTAGTACCCGCTTTAGGTTTTCCCTCGTTTAGTTTTAAAGTACCATTTTAGTTTTATTCTCTCCTTTTTCATTTAGTAAACATTATTTTCGAGTCGATAGTTTATTTCGTCCTTTAGTTTTATTTTTATTAATTGTTTGGCTTTAAATTTCGTTTTATTATTTGTTTTAATATTCGTTTTAATATCGTTTTAATTTTTAGTTTTTAATATTCACCTTGTTTTACTTTTATTAATTGTACTTGTCTTTAGTTTGTTTTTAAATACATTTTCGCATTTACTTTTTAATTAGTTATAGATAATCAACTTCCTTTTTTCTTTACCAAAAACAACTGAGTCACACATTTAACCGGAAATCAATTCGATTAGACACCGAGAAAACGAACTTTTTAACCTAGCAAAATCTCAATATCAAATGGCACCGCTGCCGGCTCTTTTCGTGAAGATTAACGGTTTTTTGTGAGAGACGCGTTGGCTTTTGGGATCCGTTCACTCGTGAACGTTATTTTTCGTATCCAAAAAGTCTCAAAAATCCCAAAAAAAACATTTGAAAATTCATAAAAAGCATTTCTTTTTCAAAGTTTTGCACCAAAAATATTCTTCTTGCTTATCTATCTTTCTTTATGGATTCTTATGTCTATTGCGTCGGGTGTGGGAGACGATTATACGGGAACGACTCTTGTCAATGGTGTACATGTGAACGATGCGGAAACGATATCGACAACACGCAACTAGGATTTTGTCCCTTATGCAACTCGGTTAATTCGTCCTGTTTGAATCCACCTCTTGTTCCCCCGTGCATCTATTGTGGAAGCGATTCTCATTGGAATGTTTCGTGCCTGGTTCGATACCCGTATGGTCACGGGCAAGAACCGGGGTACAATTATGACAATGATAATAGCTATCCACAAGATGCACCCAGTCTTTCTCCTTACCCGTTTTGCAACAACTGTGGGGGTCCTCACGATACCTCTTATTGTCAACCAATGGATTATTATGAACCAAATCCGTGTTATAATTCTTCTCAACCAATGACTGATTATGAGCCACATCCGTGCTATAATTCTGGTTTTCATAACTATGAGCCCCCACATCACACCCTCAATCATCATTCCTCTCAGGGAATTCGTATTGATCAACAACTCACTACTCTGAATGAAGAAAGGCACGCCATTATTTTGGAAATTCAAGAAGCCTTTGTTCAGTTTAAAGAAGCATGGGCGGATGAAAAGCGACTGCAACAAGAGCAAGTATCTAATCTTAGTGATTATACCCCTCCTCTTGTGCATCAATACTATTATGATGATGATGACGACGATGTTGTATGCACTTTCAACACATCTTCTGAAGATGCTTCTCCTACTCTCGATGTTCCTACTGCGTCTAAGGATCTTGATTCGTTGAATGAGCTTAGTGATGTTGGTCTTGACAAAGTATTGGATGATGAGGTTTGTGACTTACCTACTATGGAGCTTCAGGACGACATTGCTCTTATGGAAGAGGTCGATCCTAGTGATGACGATTCTTCTCTCCGCTATAAGAATTTCACTTTTGAAAATTCTCAATCTCCACCGGGAGATGCGGGCGATGACGATTTATTCTCTCCGGCTTACAAGAAGTTCACCGATGAACATGATCTTGTGGATAAGGTGGAAGACGTGTTTCTTCGCGATAGATTACGGAAAGTTCATCTTCTTATTGCTCAAATCGAAGAGTTGACCTCTCTTCCTCTCTCCGAGTCTTTGCCTCCATCTATCCCTCCCGTTGAAGATAATGACCCATTGCTGGAAGAAATCGACATTCACTCCATGCCTCCAGGTATTGATGATAATGATACGAAGGGGGATATTATTTTTGATAATTTGCTACAAGAAGGTATTGTCCCAACTCCCCCTCCCGAGCACCTTTCATCCTCCCCTTTAGCCACTCTTACGGAGGATGAGTGCTTTGACCCGGGAGGTGACATTGATTTTATTATCATTGATAACATTACGGCTTTGCCGAATGCTCAGCCTCCATTGTCTTTGGGGGATGACAATGTGCTTACTTTACCCACCCCACCTCCCGTGGATCTTGATTTCACATACTGTTCGTATGCTGAAAGGACCTTTCTCCCAGTCAAGACTTATCCCCCCGCCTCTCCTTTGTTGATGTCAACCGGGAACGAGGACAAGGTCTTTGATCCCGGTATCACATTCGAGGCTTCCCCATGGACCATTTAATTCGGGGACGAGTCAGGATCGTGACTCGGTTAATATAAACAAGCGCTTTTTGGGAGGCAACCCAATTATCTATCTATCTTTACCATAAGTGTAGGGGGGAGCCCCGTGGTGTTTCTTGTTTTCTTTCTTATCATGTGAAGGGATTAGAGCTTCAAAGACACACTCTTGATGACTTTTGACGAACCGTGATTCCGTGCTCCCTTCTTCCCGGTTCTATCCTAAACTCTTTTCGATTCACTATTTTATATCTCTCAATATTAAAATAGGAATCTCTTTAGTTGTCTCTTTCTTAGCGAGATTGAAACAACGTGCACAATGTCCTAAGTGTAGGGGAGTTTACTTCCACATGCTTAAACATTGAGGACAATGTTTATCTTAAGTGTAGGGGGACTTCTATCGAAGTTAAGTGGCCTTTTCCTTGTATTTGCCCTTATTTTAACCGGTAAATTTGATTTTTCGGCATTTTTCAAAATTTTTGATCTATTTTGGCCTATTAGTTTTTACTTTTGTATAGTTATTTTCTTTCCTTATTAGAATAAATTTTAATAAAGTGGTTTTAATTTTCAAAAGTCGTGAATATTTTGACTCGCCCGAGTTTAATTATCTAAGTTTGCTCTAGCTAGTATCCTTAACGTGTTTAAGTCAAGTTTTGCTAGGCTTTTATATAGGGAGCTATAAAACGCGAAAGTCTTAACTCTCACGGGTTAAGAACACGAAATTTTCGCAAGTTCCTATAATTGATCCTAGAGAGTCGTTTATCAAGGGAACTTTAAAATGCGATTTCTAAACTTGAAAGAGTCTAAGAATTTGCAAGATCCTATAGGCGACTCGAAAACCCAAAACTTTGATTTAATAGGCTAAGCATCCACGAGTCTCACTCCTTGATATTTTAAACTGTGGAGAACGAGAGATGATAGAGTCAATTATAAGTTTGGTATTCTTTCGTGAATTTATGTGAGTTAATTATAAGCCTATTCTCCCATCGCTTGTTAATAAATTTATCTGCAATAAATAAGGTTGTACAATTTGAAAAGTTACTTAGCTTCTAGCCCAAGATCGTTTAAAAGTTGCTCGGTATGGATTAGAGTTCATAGCCAAGGCATAACTTATTGAAGCGGGATGCGAAGATTGGCGAGTCCGAAAAGGCCCTAACAAGGCATGAGGGCTACATTTTGTTGCTAAAGATCCCAAGTGATGTGAAGAATCATTTATCGAAAATCAATATGAAGGATCGAGACACACGACGAAAAGAAAATACTCCCCAAAAGTCATGGAGAAGTCTATCAGAAAAGACCCTAGCAAGGTATGAGGATAAATAGATCCAAGTCCTAAAAGGAGGCGGATCGTTGTATATCAAAGTCCAAAGTAATGATTTGAGAAAAATGAAGAAGTCGTGGTCCATATATGAAGAATCTCTCAAAATTTCAAGTGAAGAAATTCCTATTATGAAGAGAAGACCATTATTTCATGAACGTCTCTCAAGATTTGAAGTATGAAGTCGCTGCCAAATATTGGTCCGAGAAAGGTCTCAAATCGCGAAGCGAGTTATGCCAAGATATGAACTTTTTGAGGTCCCGAGAAGCAGTTTTAAAAGATTTTGTCCTTTAGCTAACTATTGATTAAATCGTTCACTTTATTTTCAGCCTAAATAACTATCGAAATAAGTCAAACAATGCATCCTCGTGATCATTCAAGACAACAATAAAATATAAGAGATACACCTAGGAATAAAGGAGTCTAAGTGAATAATTGGCCCACATGAGTTCGTGGTAGTTTGCTAACTTATAATAACAATGATCTCGTTTTCAAGCTTGGTTTGGAGAAAGTGAAAACTTGAGGATGATGATCATTCATGACATTTCCAAAACCCTAAGGTATGTTTTTGATTTCTTTACTTTGAATTTTTATAGTTTTCTATCTCTTTAATAAAGGCCAACGTGGATTGATTATGATGAAAAATGTAATCGAGCTTTGTAACTAATGCATTGTATGAGGACATTACAATGGTCAAGTGTAGGGGATTTGATAGGTGTGAAAACACTCATCTTTTTACCACTTAGTTACAATAATAACCGAGCCAAAACGTGTATTTTATGTCGTAAATGTCGGAACTATGCGTGGTTTGTGTTTTTGTTGTGATTTAGGACGAAAAGGTGAAAGTGGAGAAAACACGGGCATTCACAGGCTTTTATAGAATAAAACGACAAAAGACGAAGTCAAGAGATCAAGAGTGCAAAAAGAGCGGAAGTCCAAGGCCTATTCTGAAGATTTATCGAAGAACAAGTCTAAAGACGGAAGTTTAATAAAGCCAAAGAACTCGAGTCTAATAAATAAAGAAATTATAGCACGAGTTTAATTAATCCCGAGACAAAGTCGATAAAGTCGAAGAACTTAAAAAACGAGAAGACGTGAAGAAAGAAAGAAAGAGGAGGCAACACATGCACCTCCCCATTTTCCTAAATACCCTCCTAAACTCATTTAGGCGGGTTGGTTAGTTTTAGTTTGTAGTTTCCATTTTCATTTTGGTAGGTGATTCTAGAGAGAGAAAGTGACAGTTTCTCTTACTAGGATCTCAATCTTTTATCTTCCTTTCTTGTTTGTAATCAAACTTTACTTTCAAATAGCTTAATTCTTGTTTTAATCTTAATCTTATTCTATCTTTCTTAGTTTTTTTATATGATCTTAAATCCGATCTCTTTATATACATGTCTTGTTGATTTTGATGTTTGATTAAAAAGTTCATCTTTTTATTTCATCTAAGCTTTTATACGAATTAAGCTATAAGTTTGACAATCTTATTGGCTTATTTTGTATTTAGCTTATTTACTTTTTAGTTTTCTTAAAAAGTTTAGTATTTTAAAGTTTGCTTATTTCGTAATTTTCAAGTTTTCAAGTTTATGCTTATTGATCTTTTAATGTTTGATTTTTATAGCTTAAAGTGTTTTAGTGCTTATGGTGTTAATTTTCTTATTTTTGATTAAGTGCTTTTTAGTTAACTTTTATAAAGAGTTGTTTGGTCTATTAGCTTTTTCTTAAAATTGATTTGGTTAAGTTTTTAGATAAGTGCTTATTTGGTATTTGCTTATTTGCTTATTGTATGCCATCATAATGCTTAAGGGTTTTTAGGCACCTCAAGACCGCTTATCGACGTTCATGCAAGAACTATCACTTTGAGATTCAACGAAGAGGAACTTGTTATAAACGCTACTCAAAACTCAAAACCTTCTCATGTTTATGAAATCGCTACCATCAAACACATTGACTTAGTTGATGTGGTTTGCGATGAGTTTTCACAAGAAGTGTTAGGTTTTTCCGATAGCTCGTCAAGTGGCAATCCCTCTATTTTTGATCTGATTCTTGCTAATTCTACACCAAATCTCACTCCATTCCAAGGAGGCGATTTTACTTCAAATGAAATCGACAATGAAGATGAGGTGTGATAGGTGTGAAAACACCCATCTTTTTACCACTTAATTAAAATAATAACCGAGCCAAAACGTGTATTTTATGTCGTAAATGTCGGAATTATGCGTGGTTTGTGTTTTTGTTGTGATTTAGGACGAAAAGGTGAAAAGTGGAGAAAACACGGGCATTCACAGGCTTTTATAGAAGAAAACGACAAAAGATGAAGTCAAGAGATCAAGAGTGCAAAAAGAACGGAAGTCCAAGGCCTATTCTGGCTTATTTTGTATTTAGCTTATTTACTTTTTAGTTTTCCTAAAAAGTTTAGTCTTTTAAAGTTTGCTTATTTCGTAATTTTCAAGTTTTCAAATTTATGCTTATTGATCTTTTAATGTTTGATTTTTATAGCTTAAAGTATTTTAGTGCTTATGGTGTTAATTTTCTTATTTTTGATTAAGTGCTTTTTAGTTAATTTTTATAAAGAGTTGTTTTTAAATATTTTTATTATTTAGTATTCTTAAAAGTTTTTAAATTTTGGTCTATTAGCTTTTTCTTAAATTTGATTTGGTTAAGTTTTTAGATAAGTGCTTATTTGGTATTTGCTTATTTTCTTATTGTATGCCATCGTAATGCTTAAGGGTTTTACTAGTACGATCAAGTAAGTGTGATCGCATAAACCCTAGGGTTTCTACTTGCGATCCATTGCTTCGATCACCTTGTACGATCGTCACTACGATCACACTCCATAATCCTCACCACGATCACTTGTTGCGATCGTGGGTACGATCATAGAGTGCGATCCGTGGGTACGATCCATGTTTACAATCTTTTGGTACGATCTGATGTTGCGATCTTGAGTACGATGGAAACCATTTAAAATGCGATGGGGTGTTACGATCCCCAAGTACGATCCTAAACTACATGCATATTGCGTTGGAATTTTCACCTTGGCTACGATGGAAATAACATGCTTGGCTACATTGGAAATAACATGCATGCATGCATGCTTGAGGTTTTTAGCGCCAAATCCAGCAGCTAGCCTGCTAGCTTGTTTATTTAATAGTATTGTTCTGTAATTGTTTAGTTTTGTCTAAAAGTTGTTCCGATTTTATTTTTGAAAGTTACGTATTCGTCGATTTTTAGTATTAATATTTTTTTCGTAAAGTTCATGTTTTATCTTTTATTTAGTACCCGCTTTAGGTTTTCCCTCGTTTAGTTTTAAAGTACCATTTTAGTTTTATTCTCTCCTTTTTCATTTAGTAAACTTTATTTTCGAGTCGATAGTTGATTTCGTCCTTCAGTTTTATTTTTATTAATTGTCTCGCTTTAAATTTCGTTTTATTATTTGTTTTAATATTCGTTTTAATATCGTTATAATTTTTAGTTTTTAATATTCACCTTGTTTTACTTTTATTATTTGTACTTGTCTTTAGTTTTCTTTTAAATACATTTTCGCATTTACTTTTTAATTAGTTATAGATAATCAACTTCCTTTTTTCTTTACCAAAAACAACTGAGTCACACGTTTAACCGAAAATCAATTCGATTAGACACCGAGAAAACGAACTTTTTAACCTAACAAAATCTCAATATCAAATGGCACCGCTGCCGGCTCTTTTCGTGAAGATTAACGGTTTTTTGTGAGAGTCGCGTTGGCTTTTGGGATCTGTTCACTCGTGAACGTTATTTTTCGTATCCAAAAAGTTTCAAAAATCCCAAAAAAAACATTTGAAAATTCATAAAAAGCATTTCTTTTTCAAAGTTTTGCACCAAAAATATTCTTCTTGCTTATCTATCTTTCTTTATGGATTCTTATGTCCATTGCGTCGGGTGTGGGAGACGATTATACGGGAACGACTCTTGTCAATGGTGTACATGTGAACGGTGCGGAAACGATATCGACAACACGCAACTAGGATTTTGTCCCTTGTGCAACTCGGTTAATTCGTCCTTTTTGAATCCACCACTTGTTCCCCCGTGCATCTATTGTGGAAGCGATTCTCATTGGAATGTTTCGTGCCTGGTTCGATACCCGTATGGTCACGGGCAAGAACCGGGGTACAATTATGACAATGATAATAGCTATCCACAAGACGCACCAAGTCTTTCTCCTTACCCGTTTTGCAACAACTGTGGGGGTCCTCACGATACCTCTTATTGTCAACCAATGGATTATTATGAACCAAATCCGTGTTATAATTCTTCTCAACCGATGAATGACTATGAGCCACATCCGTGCTATAATTCTGGTTTTCATAACTATGAGCCCCCACATCACACCCTCAATCATCAATCCTCTCAGGGAATTCGTATTGATCAACAACTCACTACTCTGAATGAAGAAAGGCACGCCATTATTTTGGAAATTCAAGAAGCCTTTGTTCAGTTTAAAGAAGCATGGGCGGAGGAAAAGCGACTGCAACAAGAACAAGTATCTAATCTTAGTGATTATACCCCTCCTGTTGTGCATCAATACTATTATGATGATGATGACGACGATGTTGTATGCACTTTCAACACATCTTCTGAAGATGCTGCTCCTACTCTCGATGTTCCTACTGCGTCTAAGGATCTTGATTCGTTGAATGAGCTTAGTGATGTTGGTCTTGACAAAGTATTGGATGATGAGGTTTGTGACTTACCTGCTATGGAGCTTCAGGATGACATTGCTCTTACGGAAGTGGTCGATCCTAGTGATGACGATTCTTCTCTCCGCTATGAGAATTTCACTTTTGAAAATTCTCAATCTCCACCGGGAGATGCGGGCGATGACGATTTATTATCTCCGGCTTACGAGAAGTTCACCGATGAACATGATCTTGTGGATAAGGTGGAAGACGTGCTTCTTCGCGATAGATTACGGAAAGTTCATCTTCTTATTGCTCAAATCGAAGAGTTGACTTCTCTTCCTCTCTCTGAGTCTTTGCCTCCATCTATCCCTCCCGTTGAAGATAATGACCCATTGCTGGAAGAAATCGACATTCACTCCATGCCTCCAGGTATTGATGATAATGATACGAAGGAGGATATTATTTTTGATAATTTTATACAGGAAGGTATTGTCCCAACTCCCCCTCCCGAGCACCTTTCATCCTCCCCTTTAGCCACTCTTACGGAGGATGAGTGCTTTGACCCGGGAGGTGACATTGATTTTATTATCATTGATAACATTACGGCTTTGCCGAATGCTCAGCCTCCATTGTCTTTGGGGGATGACAATGTGCTTACTTTACCCACCCCACCTCCCGTGGATCTTGATTTCACATACTGTTCGTATGCTGAAAGGACCTTTCTCCCATTCAAGACTTATCCCCCCGCCTCTCCTTTGTTGATGTCAACCGGGAACGAGGACAAGGTCTTTGATCCCGGTATCACATTCGAGGCTTCCCCATGGACCATTTAATTCGGGGACGAGTCAGGATCGTGACTCGGTTTATATAAACAAGCGCTTTTTGGGAGGCAACCCAATTATCTATCTATCTTTACCATAAGTGTAGGGGGGAGCCCCGTGGTGTTTCTTGTTTTCTTATTGTTCATGTTCTTGAGTTTGCTCTTCATCTTTATTGTTCATGTTCTTGAGTTTTTATGGTTTTGATCAAGTGGGTTTTGATCATTTTGATTATGATTTTTATTGTTATTGATTTGGTTTGATTGGTTATTGTTAGTACATCATTCGTGGTTGTTTTGGTTTAATCTTTTGGTTAATCATGATTAGTTTTGGTTAAATTCGTCCTTATTTTCATCTCCCTGTTCTTCGTTCTGTTCATGTTGCCCAGATTCCGGATCAAGTCTATTGTTCCGAATCAAAATTTGTTATTTCGTATCAGTCTCTTCATGCGGAATATATAATATTCCGGATCAAGTCTTCTATTCGGAATACTTGATTATTCCTGATCAAACCCCTTTATTCGGAATATTTGTTATTCCGGATCAAATCACTTCATTCGGAATACTTTGTATTCCGGATCAAGTCTTTCATCCGGAATATTGATTATTCCGGATCAAGTGTTTCATCCGGAATATTGGTTTTTCCGGATCAAGGCTTTCATCCGGAATAATATTCCGGATCAAGGTCTTTATTCCGAATCAGCCTGTTTTCTCTTTTTGTTCCGGGTCAACCTTTTTTCCCTTTTTTTTATTCCGGATCAAACTTTATTCCGGATCAATTGGTTTATTCCGAATGAGTTTTTAGTTTTTTGTAATTTTATATTTTTAATTCTTAAAGCTTTATTTTTCCCTCCTTTTTCCTTATTTGCATTTTTACTTGCCTTCCCTTTAGCTTAAATTTTAGTTTGCGTCATTTACTTTATTTCCCTTTTTATCGTCATTTACTTTTCGTTAAGTTTTTATCTTTCAGTATTTCTTTTTACCGTCTTTATTTTATTCTTATTTGTTTCAAGTCTTTATTTTTTTCATTAGTTTTAGACAACGACCATTCTACTTTTATTCCACCAAGAACAACTGAGTCGCACATTGAACCGTGATTAATTCGAAGAGATTCCGAGAAACGAACAAATTTAACCTAGTAAAATCCTCACATTAATATGGCGCCGCTGCCGGCTCTTTTCGTGAGGATTAACGGTTTTTTGTGAGAGTCGCGTTTGCTTTTGGGATCCGTTCACTCGTGAACGTTATTTTTTGTGTCCAAAATTTTCAAAAATCCAAAAACATTTGAAAAATCATAAAAAGCATTTCTTTTTCAAATTTTTGCAACAAAAATATTCTTCTTGCTTATCTATTTTTCTTTATGGATTCTTATGTCCATTGCGTTGGGTTTGGGAGACGATTATACGGGAACGACTCTTGTCAATGGTGTACATGTGAGCGGTGCGGAAACGATATCGACAACACAAAATTCGGATTTTATCCGTGGTGCAACTCGACTAATTCGTCCTTTTTGAATCCACCTCCTGTTCCCCCGTGCATCTATTGTGGAAGCGATTCTCATTGGCATGTTTCGTGCCTGGTTCAATACCCGTATGGTCACGGGCAAGAACCGGGGTACAATTATGGCAATGATAATAGCTATCCACAAGACGCACCCAATCTTTCTCCTCACCCGTTTTGCAACAACTGTGGGGGTCCTCACGATACTTCTTATTGTCAGCCAATGAATTATTATGAGCAAAATCCGTGTCCTCAATTTTCTTCACCGATGGATTATTATGAACCAAATCCATGTTCTAATTCTTCTCAACCGATGAACTACTATGAGCCACACCCATGCTATAATTCAGGTTTTCAACATTCGGAGCCCCCACATTACACCCTCAATCATCAATCCTCTCAGCAAATTAGTCTTGATCAACAACTAACTTCTTTGAATGGCATTTTAGCAAGTATAGCTCAACTCCGAGCAGACTTGCATCAGGAAAGGCAACCATTGCTTGATGTGGACGAAACCTTGAAAACCACCGACACCTTTTTGAGCCAATTTAGTCTTTTTCCCTTCTTTTCTACACCAAAATGCTTAATTACAGCGTGGGATAGAATTGGTGAAATTGAACATACTCGGGGAGATGAACAACAAAAGTTACTTCATGAGCTTCTTAAAGATGTGGAGGTTATCAAGGAAGAGTTAGTCCACTACGTCACTCCTAACTGGACTCGTCCCATCTATTATGATGATGACAACGACGATGATGTCTACACTTTCAACCAATCTTCTGAAGTTGTTGCTCCTACTCTCGATGTTCCTACTGCGTCTAAGGATCTAGATTCTTTGAATGAGCTTAGTGATGTTGGTCTCGACAAATTATTGGATGATGAGGTTTGTGACTTACCTGCTATGGAGCTTTAGGACGACGTTGCTTTCACGCAAGCGGTCGATCCAAATGATGACGATTCTTCTCCCCGCTATGAGAATTTCACTTTTGAAACTTCTCAATCTCCACCGGGAGATGCGGGCGACGACGATTTATTCTTTCCGGCTTACGAGAAGTTCATCGATGAACTTGATCTTGTGGATGAGGTGGAAGACGTGCTTCTTCGTGATAGATTACGGAAAGTGCACCTTCTTATTGCTCAAATCGAAGAGTTGACTTCCCCTCCTCTCTCCGAGTCTTTGCCTCCATCTATTCCTCCCGTTGAAGATAATGACCCATTGCTGGAAGAAATCGACATTCACTCCATACCTCCAGGTATTGATGACGATGACATGGAGGGGGATATTATTTTTGATAATTTGATGCAAGAAGGTATTGTCCCAAGTCCCCCTCCCGAGCACCTTTCATCCTCCCCTTTAGCCACTCTTACGGAGGATGAGTGGTTTGACCCGGGAGGTGACATTGATTATATTATGATTGATAACATTACGGCTTTGCCGAATGCTCAGCATCCATTGTCTTTGGGGGATGACAATGTGCTTACTTTACCCACCCCACCTCCCGTGGACCTTGATTTCACATACTTTACGTATGTTGAAAGGACCTTTCTCCCATACAAGACTTATCCCCTCACCTCTCCTTTGTTGATGTCAACCGAGAACGAGGACAAGGTCTTTGATCCCAGTATTACATTCGTGGCTTCCCCATGGACCATTTATACCGGGGACGAGTCAGGCTCGTGACTCGGTTAACAAAAACAAGCGCTTTTTGGGAGGCAACCCAATTATCTATCTATCTTTACCATAAGTGTAGGAGGGAGCCCCGTTGGTGTTTCTTGTTTTCTTTCTTATCATGTGCAGGGATTAGAGATTCAAAGACACACTCTTGATGACTTTTGATGAACCGTGATTCCGTGTTCCCTTCTTCCCGGTTCTATCCTAAACTCTTTTGATTCACTATTTTATATTTTCCAATATTAAAATAGGAATCTCTTTAGTTGTCCTTTCCTTAGAAAGATTTAAACAAAGTGCACAATGTCCTAAGTGTAGGGGAGTTTACTCCCACATGCTTAAACATTGAGGACGATGTTTATATTAAGTGTAGGGGGGACTTCTATCGAAGTTATGTGGTCTTTACCTTGTATTTGTCCTCATTTTAACCGGAAAATCAATTTTTCGACATTTTTCAAAATTTTTGATCTATTTTGGCCTATTAGTTTTCCCTTTTGTAGAGTTATTTTCTTCCTTTATTAGAATAAATTTTTAATAAAGTGGTTTTAATTTTTAAACGTTGTGAATCTTTTGACTCAACCCGAGTTTACTTATCTATGTTTACTCTAGCTAGTATCCTTAACGTGTTTAAGTCAAGTTTTGCTAGGCTTTTATATAGGGAGCTATAAAACGCAAAAGTCTTAACTCTCACGGGTTAAGAACAAGAACTTTTCTCAAGTTCCTATAATTGATCCTAGAGAGTCGTTTATCAAGGGAACTTTAAAACGTAAATTCTAAACTTGAAAGAGTCTAAGAAGATGCAAGATCCTATAGGCGACTCGAAAACCCAAAGCGTTGATTTAATTGGCTAAGCATCCACGAGTCTCATTCCTTGTGATTTAAAACTGTGGAGAACGAGAGATGATAGAGTCAATTATAAGTTTGGTATTCTTTCGTGAATTTATGTGAGTTAATTATAAGCCTATTCTCCCATCGCTTGCTAATAAATCTATCTGCAATAAATAAGGTTGTACGATTTGAAAAGTTACTTAGCTTCTAGCCCAAGATCGTTTAAAAGTTGCTCGGTATGGATTAGAGTTCATAGCCAAGGCATAACTTATTGAAGCGGGATGCGAAGATTGGCGAGTCCGAAAAGGCCCTAACAAGGCATGAGGGCTACATTTTGTTGCTAAAGATCCAAAAGTGATGTGAAGAATCATTTATCGAAAATCAATATGAAGGATCGAGACACACGACGAAAAGCAAACACTCCCCAAAAGTCATGGAGAAGTCTATCCGAAAAGACCCTAGCAAGTTATGAGGATAAATAGATCCAAGTCCTAAAAGGAGGCGGATCGTTGTATATCAAAGTCCAAAATAAAGATTGGAGAAAAATGAAGAAGTCGTGGTCCATTTATGAAGAATCTCTCAAAACTTCAAGTGAAGAAATTCCTATTATGAAGAGAAGGCCATTATTTCATGAACATCTCTCAAGATTTGAAGTATGAAGTCGCTGCCAAATATCGGTCCGAGAAAGGTCTCAAATCGCGAAGCGAGTTATGCCAAGATATGAACTTTATGAGGTCCCGAGAAGCAGTTTTAAAAGATTTTGTCCTTTAGCTAACTATTGATTAAATCGTTCACTTTATTTTCAGCGTAATAAACTATCGAAATAAGTCAACAATGCATCCTCGTGATCATTCAAGACAACAATAAAATATAAGAGATACATCTAGGAATAAGGGAGTCTAAGTGAATAATTGGCCCACATGAGTTCGTGTTAGTTTGCTAACTTATAATAAAAATGATCTCGTTTTTAAGCTTGGTTTGGAGAAAGTGAAAACTTGAGGATGATGATCATTCATGACATTTCCAAAACCCTAAGGTATGATTTTGATTTCTTTCTTACGTTGTATGTTTATAATTTTCTATCTTTTCAATAAAGGCCAACGTGGATTGATTATGATGAAAAGTGTAAACGTGCTTTGTAACTAATGCATTGCATGAGGACATTGAAATGGTTAAGTGTAGGGGATTTGATAGGTGTGTAAACACCCATCCTTTTTACCACTTAATTACAATAATAACCGAGCCAAAACGTGTATTTTATGTCATTTATGTCGGAATTATGCGTGGTTTGTGTTTTTGTTGTGATTTAGGACGAAAAAGTGAAAAGTGGAGAAAACACGGGCATGCACGGGCTTTTATCGAAGAAAAAGACGAAAGACGAAGTCAAGAAGTCAAGAGTGCAAAAATAACGGAAGTCCAAGACCAATTCTAAAGATTTGTCAAAGAAAAAGTCAAAAGACGGAAGTTTACTAAAAGCCGAAGAACTCGAGTCTTATTTATGAAGAAAATTCAAGACGAGTTTAAAGAAACCCCAAGACCAAGTCATTGAAGTCAAAAGATTAAAGAAAATTAAGGACTTAAGCATGCAAAGAGAGAAAGAAGAAAGAGGGAGGAAGCTTCCTAAGCTCCTCCCTAATCTCCCTATATATAGTTTAGATCTTCTTCATTTTAGAGTTGTTGGGTGGCTTGACAAACCACCACTTCCACCATTTTCATTCCCTACATTTTAAATTCTTGCACCTTAATTTCATGTATTGCACTTTTAATTCATTTAATTTCCAAGTAAGTTTTATTGTTCTTGAATCTTCACTTTATTGTTAATCTCCTTCTACCTTTCTTGTTTGATTTTCTCTTCATCTTTATTGTTCATGTTCTTTAGTTTTATGGTTTTGATCAAGTGGGTTTTGATCATTTTGATTATGATTGTTATTGTTATTGATTTGGTTTGATTGGTTATTGTTAGTAGATCATATGTGGTTGTTTTGGTTTAATCTTTTGGTTAATCATGATTAGTTTTGGTTAAATTCGTCCTTATTTTCATCTCCCTGTTCTTCGTTCTGTTCATGTTGCCCAGATTCCGGATCAAGTCTTTTGTTCCGAATCAAAATTTGTTATTTCGTATCAGTCTCTTCATGCGGAATATATAATATTCCGGATCAAGTCTTCTATTCGGAATACTTGATTATTCCGGATCAAACCCCTTTATTCGGAATATTTGTTATTCCGGATCAAATCACTTCATTCGGAATACTTTGTATTCCGGATCAAGTGTTTCATCCGGAATATTGATTATTCCTATTCAAGTGTTTCATCCGGAATATTGGTTATTCCGGATCAAGTCTTTCATCCGGAATAATATTCCGGATCAAGGTCTTTATTCCGAATCAGCCTGTTTTCTCTTTTTGTTCCGGATCAACCTTTTTTCCCTTTTTTTATTCCGGATCAAACTTTATCCCGGATCAATTGGTTTATTCCAAATGAGTTTTCAGTTTTTTATAATTTTATATTTTTAATTCTTAAAGCTTTATTTTTCCCGCCTTTTTCCTTATTTGCATTTTTACTTGCCTTCCCTTTAGTTTAAATTTTAGTTTGCGTCATTTACTTTATTTCCATTTTAATTTCTCGTCATTTACTTTTCGTTAAGTTTTTATCTTTCAGTATTCTTTTTACCGTCTTTATTTTATTCTTATTTGTTTCAAGTCTTTATTTTTTTCATTAGTTTTAGACAACGACCATTCTACTTTTATTCCACCAAGAACAACTGAGTCGCACATTGAACCGTGATCAATTCGAAGAGATTCCGAGAAACGAACAAATTGAACCTAGTAAAATCCTTACATTAAGTACTCTAAGTACTCCAACAGTGGGATGTACAGTAGTGGGAAGTACTATAGCAGGGGGATCAAGTCCCCATTTTGTCCACCAGCTTGAATTTTCACGTAATGCCATATTTTGTCCTTCTTGTTTCCATGGTTATTTGACTCGGTTTGTCACTTTGGTAAAACGGTTTGTCACTTTGGTAAAACTATGTCCAATTTCTACAACAACTTCAACCGGAGTGGACACGGTTGTCAGTTTGGTAAAACAACAACAAAAGTTAGATGAAGTCTCATATCACACACTCTTTGACATTTTGAAACAATTTCAGAATGAGCCAAACGAATTTCGAGCTGAACGGGTAGCAAAGGTTGCAAATCCACTTGCTTTGGTGTCTACAACTCAATAGTACCCAGATTATCGTTCTCGTGCTCCAAAGACCTACTCTAATAAATCATCCTCACCACGATCTTCCATTGTCTCTAAGTCACATGCTCCCACAAGATCATAAGGCAAAGAAGTTGCAAGAGCACCATCACCACCACTTGAGCAATCATCCGAAGAAGATAGTGATGAAGAACAAGCTCAAAAGGATAGGGAATTTAAGCAAAACTGGCTTTCATTATGAAGTAATACAAGAAAATCTACACCCCCCAACAAAACCCTTAGAACATCATCAAACACAAGGAACAACTATGCTCAGAGTTCCCCAAGGTATGACACACGAAGGCGTGCTGAGAGTCCTCCAAAGTATGATCGACAAACCGCCAAGTATGATAATCAGAGGGTTACTACTGTTGTTGGAAATAGGGAAACTGTTGGTACTCAAGTTGTGCAACAAAGTGAGATTCATTATTTTAACTACAGTGGTTTTGGGCATATGGCTAAGGAATGCAGGCAGTCGAAAAGGGTTAAGGATTATCGTTATCATAAGGAAAAGATGTTGCTATGCAAGAAGATGGAAGCTGGGATCAAGTTATCAGCTGAGGAAGGAGAAATGATTGACGACACAGATGATGAACTCTTCGACCAAGAAATCGAGGCACATTATTCATACATGGGAAAGATTCACGAGGTCCTCAATGTCACTGAAGATGACAATGATCCTATCTTTGATATCGAGCCAATTGATAAGGTACCACATGATGATGAATATAATGTGTTTGGTGATACACATGAGCATAGTGATATACCAACAACAATTACTGACACATGTATGATGGAAACGGTTGATAGAAATACCACACTTGATTCATAAGACATGTGGAATAATGAGTTTGAGGATGATCAATATGCAAATAAGTATGATGATGAGGAGCGTGTCGTGCTTGCTAATTTAATTTCTAGTTTACAAAAAGATGTCAACGAAACTAGAAAGAGTCAAAAGCAATTAAAGAAGGCAAATGTAGCGCTCACTCAAAACTTTGATGAAAGCAAAGCCGCTCTTATAAAATCTAGTGAGACCATTGATAGTTATAGGGCTCAGCTTTTTCAAAAAGACAAAGAGCTTGAGGGGTACAAAGGTCATTTAATTAACGTTTAAAAGGACAATTTTTAAAATAAATACTACAAAGCTCTTGCTTTGTTAGGTAAAGAAAAACGTCAATATAATGTTTTCTTAAGTGATGAACGTCAAGAAATGTACCTTGCCACAACAAAAGTTAACAAACTTGAATAGAGGCTTTATATGAATACCACCGATTCTGCTAAAATTCTTGAGGAAAAGAAAGAAGAGGTTGAAAAGTTAAAACATGATTTCAAAAATAGACAAGGCAAAGATACTTAAAAAGTAATGGAACTAGAAGAACAAGTCTAATTTTTGAAGAAAATTGTTTATAAAATGCATGATTCTATTCAAACCATAAGAATGATAGCACCTCAGTCGTTTTTTAAGGGTAAAGCTAGTTTTGATAGTCCAAAGTACCTCAACCAAGCTCAAGCTGTGAACCCCCACTTATATCTTGATGAGTCCGAATAGACCGATCATGATTGCCCAGTTATATCTTGATGAGTCTGAATAGGCTCGATAGTGAAGAGACGTCCCTTTGGGATGAGGAGAGTAGATCACCGGTCAATAAATATTTTGTGAAACCATATAATTATGCTTATGAAAATAGTCTTTATGGTCTTTTCACTCCACAAAACAGAAATCTCGTGAGGAATTGTTCCTTGAAATCAAACAAAGAAGAACTCAATGGAAGAAATTTTTTGCCACTAAGAAAACTAACATTTCTAAATTTATTAACTATCTGCCTCTTGATGCCTCTAAGAGAAATACTAGGAAGACACTTGGTATTCTTAAACATCACATTGATAATATTCAATCAATGGTTGAAAGAGATTGGCAAAAACGTGAAAATGACAAATGGAAAAAAGAGATCCCTCTTGATGTAACTATGCTTGTGAAAGAACTTTTAATACTGAATATGAAGATAATAAAAGAAAATGCTCTAGAATTTGAAAGATTAATTCGGTCAGAATGTTTGATGATTTGAAATACGTTAAGTCTCTTGAAAAATAATTTGATGAACTTCAAACTGATAAATCAGAGTTTTCAAATGAATATGATCTACGCTTAGAAGAATGTCTCTCCAAAGATATTTTGTGTGTTGATGTTACATCTTGTGATGCTATAGATGAATATTCTAATGTTGCATGTAAATATCTTTCTAAGACAAAGAGTGTGAACATCTTGAAACTGAGCTGTCAAAACACAAAGAAAATGTTGAGAAAAAGGCTTTTGAGTTAGTTCAACACATAACAAATTTCCTTCAAAAACATTATCATTCCCTTGAACTTGCTTTGCAAGACAAAGTCGGAAAAGGTCCAAATGACAATAACTTGCAAGAAAAAATTTCCCAAATGTTTCGAGAAAGGAATGAAACGAGTATGGAAATTATTGATTTGAAAGCTCAATTACATGACAGGGACATAGCGATAGCAGAGTTGAAGAAACTCGTTGCTAATATGGGTGGGAGAATTGTGGAACCTAACGTTAAGAAACCTGTTGTTAGACAACCCAATCCGTACAAAGTGACTAAACCATCTGTTTTGGGAAAACCATCTGTTTTCTCAAATTCTGCATTTACAAAACCTGGGTTTTCCCCCAAGACGGATGGGAAGGATAGGTTACCACATATTACTCCCAAAACAGATATTCGACCACAAACCATTAAGAACACAAATGAGATCAAACTAGGGATGTATAGTCTGGCCACTAAACCCACACACAACAAAGGAATTCAATCGCCTCAGACTTCTAGAAACACTAATAGACGTGTGTCTTTTACTACAGGAGTAGTCCCCACTGCTAGTGTTATCCAACCTCAGCTTAAGAGCACTCAAATGAATGAAAAGGTTTGGCAAAACAAGAGTTAAGAAAAGATGAAGAAAGTAGAAGACCACCCTAGGAATTTGAATATTTCTAAGAATAAAACGCCTGTAATCGCATGTAATGAAGATTTGAACGATTCGACTTTGAATGCTTTTAACGTTATGTTTGTTTGTGTGAAATGTGGAAAATGTGCTAATGCTAATCATGTTATGTGTGTTTTGAATAATGTCAAAGGCGTAGATACTAGAACTAAGAAGCAAATTGCGATGCCTATTAGTGCTAGTAAACCCAATAGCAATGTGAACCATTCTGGTGCAACCCCCCTAAGAAAACTAATGAATCAGACTCCACTACTAAGAACCATAGAAGCAGAATTAGGGAATTATATGAGTCTGTTAGAAAGTCTTGGAAATGGTGGTTTGCTAATCAATGTCCTCTAGGATATAAATTGATTCCTAAAGTTAGGACAAAAAATGTAACTACGAGTGTTAGCATGCCTTTAAGTGTTGAAACTAGGGACAATAATGATTCAGATATCACAACTAACATGGAATCCAATTTAGCAAATGCTCCATCATGTTCTAATTCTTCTGTAGACGATCGAAATAATTCCCTTCATATTGGACTCCGGGTGCACCAAGACCATGACGAGGAATCTCAAGCTTCTAATTAACTTCGTGGAGAAGTTCCTGGGTACGGTCCGATTTGTAAATGATCAATTTGCACCGATCCTAGGATATGGAGATTTGCTTTAGAGGAATATCACGATTAAACGGGTATACTAGGTCGAAGGGCTAAATCACAATCTTTTCTCATTTGGTCATCTATGTGATGCAAATTTGGAAGTTACATTTCGAAAGAATACATGTTTTGTTCGTGATTATAATGGGAATGATTTATTCTCCAGTTCACGAGGTACAGATCTTTACACAATTTTACTTCAAGAGACAACTTCTACAACTCCAATTTGCTTCATGGCTAAAGCTTAAACGACTCAAGCATGGTTATGGCATCAACGTCTATCTCATCTAAATTTTGATACCATCAACTTTCTTTCCAAGAAGATATTATGCGAGGCCTTCCAAGCTTGAAATTCATCAAAGATCATCATTTTTCTTCTTGTGAGCTCTATAAAGTTAAACGAAGTAGTTTCAAGACAAATACTACTCCAAGCTCTAAAGGACGGTTAGATCTTCTTCATATGGATTTGTGTGGTCCTATGCGTGTTCAAACTATCAATGGGAAGAAATACATTCTGGTTGTTGTCGACGACTACTCAAAGTACACGTGGACTTTGTTCTTGAGATCCAAGGATGAAACACCCGAAGTTCTTATCAACTTCCTGAAACTGATATAACGTGGTCTTCAAGGTCAAGTAAAAGTGGTACGTACTGACAGAGGCATGTAATTCTTGAATTCAAATCTGAAAAATAAATTTGAAGCTGAAGGGATTGAACATGAAACATCAATTGCTAGAACACCTGAACAAAACGGCGTTGTTGAAAGATGAAATCGTACTTTGGTTGAGGCTACTTGAACATTATTATCCGCTTCAAAACTACCACTATTCTTCTGGAACGAAGCCTGGCAACCGAATGCTACACACAAAACCGTTCCTTAATTATTCCAAGACATGAAAAGACACCATACCACATAATTCATGATCGCAAACCTTCACTCAAACACCTTCACGTTTTTTGATGTACGTGTTACAGAATCCGAGATGGTGAAAATCTAGATAAGATGAAAGAGAAAGGTGATGCATGTATTCTAGTGGGATATGCAACTCAGAGTAAGGGATATAGATTTTACAACAAGAAAACCAAATTGATAGTCGAAACTATTCCTGTTAGATTCGTTGAATTGCAAGAAATGGCACTTGAACAAAGCATTTTAAGTCCCAATCCACAACGACAAAAGACTTCTGTGCATAACCGCACGGAACTCGGAACTCAATACCACAACAATGAAACGTCAAGTTCAAAGTTGGTTCAAGGACATGTTCCTAGAGGAGCTATGACAGTCGACACGACAATTGAAGAGTTGGAAATGTTATATGGACCAATTTTTGATGAATATTTCACGGGGGCGAAACATGTTGTATCAAAGTCTTCTGCTGTCACTCTTGATAAGAATGACGATGCAGATCATCGTCCATAAAAGGATATAACTTTATCTACTTCAACACGGGTTGCTGCAGATTTACCTTCTTAGAATATCACTTCAACAATCGATCCTACAACATCCAGAACTATTGTCATTGCTCCAGAGAACACAAATCAAGCAGACAATGCATTATCGGACGATGACGATTTTCATAACCCATTTGGTACATCGATACAAGAAACTGGAGAGTCTTGCACTCACCATGTTGATCCATCAAATATGCATACGTTTTATCAACAACATACTTCAACACATCATTGGACCCGAGATCATCCTTTAGTTCAAGTAATTGGAAACCCTTCACAACCCGTTCGTACAAGACGAAAACTAGAAACCAATGGCGATGTTTGTATGTTCGCACTCGCCATGAGTACAGCTGAACCGAAAAACATCAAAGAAGCCATGACTGATCATGCTTGGATTGGATCGATGACAGATGAACTTCAACAATTTTAAAGACTCAAAGTCTAGGAATTTGTTGACAGACCATACGATGTAACACCGTTAAATCTTCGATGGATCTGGAAAAACAAGATGGATGAAGAAAACCCAATCATCTAGAACAAATATAGGCTAGTGACTAAGCGGTATGGTGTGACACCCTGGGTAGGGTTAAAATATGTGGAATTATCAACGGAGATGTCACAATGGTGGATCGATAGCACATAGTTCATAGAGCATAAGATAAGAAATTATTCAAAACAGATTACATGATTGTCATACAAATTTATAAAAATTGTCTTTAACATGACATAAGTAGAATGTTCATTTTCCCCATATAGAACCCTTGACGAGTCCTACAATGCAGATTACAAAGATGCTTGAGTCCATGCACATATCACGTACTAACTTCATTTTCCTGAGAAAAACATGCTTAGAGGGTCAACATAAAGTTGGTAAATTTACAGGTTTAACAATAATTAGTTTGGACATACAAAAATCATAGAAGTAACAATGCACAAAGCATTTTTTACTAAAAGTTAGATTACATTTTCTATTACTCGAAACTGAAGCTTTACCTTCCATAGTCCTCAATAGATGAGAACGTAGTGTCTTACAAAAAGACACCCAAACCTAGTTCCAACATGGTATACATCTGTTGTCCCGGCCAAGGCTCAGTGAGCATGACTCACCCAGATGAGGATCGTCAATCCCTAATAGATCTATTTATAACATTTGGGCGATTTACAACAATTTAACAGTTTCTATAATACTCATTCATAGTCAAGTTTATATAATTCCGTTATTTCCATTAAAATAGTTGCATGTTTTCTCCCCCATAGAGGAAAGGTTTAAAAATAGTTTATATGGGGCTGTAAACTCACCTGGGAGTTGGCAATAGCTGTATAACACAAATATCCAAATAATTCTCACGCCAAAAGTTATGCCGAATCAAATAGTACAGTCTTAATAGATAGTACAAAGAACATATGTGTATGCTTATACAGATTTTTAATCAGTTTATTAATGCTACAATATTTATCTAAATAATTGTAGTACAAGTATTAAAAATATCCATTTAAACTTGTATAAGTTTCATATTTAAGTAAACATAAAATGTCTTACTTATAATTAGTTTACGTTCGTAGTACATGTATTAGTAATAAACATTTAAACTTACAACTAAGTTTCATAGTTAAGTAAACATAAAATATTTAACTTATAATATTAGTTTACGTCCATAATACATGTGTTAATAATAACCAAATAATTTTACAATTAAGTTCCATATAACATAAAGTGTTCTACTTATAATATTTGTTTATGTATTAGCATTCAATTTATTTAACGTTCATATAAATTTATTTCCTAAAAGTATATGAGTACATGTATTAATAATACATAAACATATTGTTTATACAATTTATTTCATAAAGAAAAATATAAATATTTTATTTTTGTAAAGTAAAAATATAAATATTTTATTTAACTTTAAAGTTCCCATAAATTATTTAACATTTATAAAATAATTTATAGATTACGCGTTTCGGAATTTATACATTAAATCCTTATGGTTTAGGGTTTATTTAAGTTTTACTAAATTTAAAAATAGATTTAGGGTTAGAGCTTGTTAAAGTTTCGGAATATGGCAAAACTAGTCCCTCCACATTTTATACAAGTAAAACTTGCGGATTTTACACATTTAGTACCTAGGGCTTGTTAACCTTTCGGGTTATGGCAGTTTTAGTCCTCCTAGTTATATCTAGGTTTTATAACTCTCATAAAATGACAAAAACAGTCCCTAGGGCTTCTTTAAGTTTTAGATTCTTACAAAATGGTCCATAGGGTTATGAAATGACAAAACAACTTTTAGAAACTTTCCAAAATGGTCCCTAGGGTTTAGTATGCCACGGATGGTATTTATTAAACCCTAGAATTTCGGATAATTACATTTTTAGTCCTTGTGTTTAATAATTTATCAAAACAAGTTTCATATCTCACGGTTTTAGTCCTTAAGTTTCATAAATTGTCATTTTAATCCAAAAGTTTTTATAAGTTATAATTTATTATAAAAACTTTTATTTAAACATTCAAAACATTAAATGGGCTTATTAAATGGGCTAAAATATCTGAAGGGTCATCTAGTGGGCCTAAATACATTTTAAGTCCACTAACTTGTTAAATGGGCCTTTAAAACATTTATTGGGCTTACATACATTTTTAAGTCCATTAATCTATTAAATGGGCCTAAGTATATTCTTAAGTCCATTAAGATATTAAGATTTGTTAAATGGGCTTATTGGGTCCATTAAGTCTTGGGCTAATGTTGCATGGGCTTGATTAGTCCATCAATATTACTTTTTCATTTTATGGAAGTAATAGTCTAGGTTTTTCTCATAAGCTTATTATTAGCTTACCCATATTTAGTTATAAACCTTAATAAAAGAATAAAACTCATAGTTTTTTTTATTTGATGTACCAAATGAGATCTATATGTGTTACAAGGTTACATGGAAGTCTTAAGCTCTAATATGAGCTTATAGCTCACGGCTATATTTAATTATAGCTTAATAAGATGATTCAAAACTTGTTTTAAGGTTACATGTACTTACAAGTGTCCTAAAATAAGATCTAGCTATGTAAAAACCAAGAAACCTAATCATAAGTCCATATATACATGCATATAGCCCACGACTATAATTTTAATCTTGGTGTTTCCAAAATGAGCTTTTTAGCTAGTAGTATGTCTTATAAATATTTATAAAATCCAACATAATTATCTATGCTTATTGCATGTTTCCAAGGTTACCATAAATCTAAGAAAACAACATATAGCCCACGGCTATATTGTTTTTCCCCAAATGTTCCCATGAGAACTTTATGCTAGTTTTATGTTTGTTATGTTAAGTTAAACTCTTAACACTAGATCTAGGTTTTACATAAGCTTGCATGTACATCTAAAGTCCATCCAAGGACATATATATCCCACACCTATATTTGTATATATAAAGTGTTTTAGTGATTTCTAGTAGTCCATTTTACATGTAATAATACATATTCCATCAGTTAAAACTTAGTACATAAGTCATAGATACACCATTTAATTATGTCGTGACCTTTAAGGTCATGGTTTTTCATGGTTTTGAGTTACACAAGTTTACTTATGAGATTTATAATTATTAGTTAACCAAAATCCCAAAAGTTAGATTTGTAACTCATGGCTTCATTTAAATTCACAAAATGATTCATATGATTTTTAATCAAGTTAAAACATAGAATACTAGTCATAGGTTTCTTTATTAAAAAGTGTTTAACCATGACTTATGGTATTCAATATATGTCGTGACCTTAGATGGTCATGGTTTAATCATATCTTGATTTTTAACAAGTTGTTACATGTGTTTATAGATGGATGTTGATGCATGCAAGTAAAAATGAAGAAGCATAATGAGTAATACCTCTCTTGCTAAAGTTACCAAGGAAGATCTAGAGGAGAAAGGAGGTTAGAGATCTAATCTTGATGATGATGAAAACTCTAACTATAACCAAGCCGTGACCCTTAAGGATTCGGCTAGGGCTTGTTATAATGATTCCAAAGGTGATGATACTACTAAATGATTAGTAGTTAAGATGAGACAAATATCTAGTGTATTTAATGTACAATATTGGATGTATATGGCTTAAAGCCGAATGATTTGAGAGAGAAAGGTGAAGAGAGAAATGTGATTGGATTACATGAGAGAATGAAGAATGTGTGTGTGTTTTCGGCTAAAAGGGGGGAGAGAAGGGCAACGCAAAAGGCATGATTGCCTTGGTAAGAGTACTTATGCCATGTGTTGGCTTTTCCAAAACCAAGACAACCCTTCTTCTTCCACATATGTGTGTGTATGCCATGTATAGCTAACCAAAGGGTAGTGGGCTTTGGCTTTAGCTTGTTGTGGGCTTGACACAAAAGAGAATAATGGTCTTGGGCTAGTCCAAGAAAGATTAAGCATGCTAATAGTATGCATACACACATACACGACTACATATACATGATGTAAGTGTTGTATACTCAAATATTTATTATACATTTTATTACTTGTTTTCCTAGTTTTAAGTACATGGTTTAAGTTATGTAGCTTATTACAATAGAAAAGGATTGTAGAAGTATATGTACATAATGGAAAAGTGCACACACATTTCAAAGAAATAAAACATATAAGGGACTGTTCTTAGGATCATTGGGTGACATTTTATATATTAAATAATGGTAAAATCCTGGATTTTACATATGGCCAGAGAGAGGGTATTGATTTTGAAGAATCATTTGCACCAATAGCTCGAATGGAAGCAGTCAGGATTTTCCTTGCTTTTGCTGCACATAAGGGATTCATCGTTTATCAAATGGACATGAAGACGACATTTCTTAACGGTCCTTTGAAAGAAGAAGTCTATGTTACGTAGCCAGAAGGATTCGTTAATCCACATTATCCGGACAAGTTGTATCGTCTCCACAAGGCACTATATGGACTAAAGCAAGCTCCAAGGCATGGTACGATGAGCTCTCGAAATTTCTGGTATCCAAAGGTTTCTCAAAAGGTTCCATTGATCTAACCTTCTTCATATAATAATATGGTGATGACATTTTGCTTGTGCAGATTTACGTTGATTACATTATTTTCGGGTCTACAAACCCAAAACTTTCAAAATGGTTTGAAAAACTAATGCACAACAAATTTGAAATGTCAATGATCGGCGAACTAATATTCTTTCTAGGAATTCAAGTTCACCAATCCTCAAGTGGTATCTTTATTAACCAAGCCATGTATTGTAAAGAGATAATCAAAAAGCATGGTATGACCTCATGTGACCTCGTTGGGACACCATTATCAACCCCATCCCTAGATGCTGACTTGGAGGGAAATGCTATAAATCAAATGAGATATCATTCCATGATCAGCTCCCTTATTTACTTGACAGCAAGCAAACCAGATATTTCATATGCTACATGCTATTGTGCATGATATCAAGACATGCCTTCTAAAAAGCACCTCAAGGAGGTTAAACGAATCTTTCAGTACCTCAAGAATACCATTCATTTGGGACTCTGGTATCTAAAGGAAACTAGTTTCTTTCTAATGGCCAATTTAGATTCTGATCACGTAGGGTGTCTTGATATTCGAAAAAGTAATTCTGGTGGTTTAGAATTTCTAGGACAAGATAAGCTCGTGGGATGGTCTTCCAAGAAGCAGGATTGCACGTCACTATCATCAGCCGAAGTGTAGTATGTGTCTCTATCTGCGTGTTGTGCTCATGTTCTTTGGATGAGAACACAACTCACGGATTATGGCTTCCACTTTGATAAAGTACATGTATACTATGACTCAAAGTCGGCCATAGCCATCTCATGCAATCCGGTACAACATTCTCGCACGAAGCACATTGAAGTCAGATATCACTTCATAAAGGAACAAGTTTAACGAGGTATCGTTGAGTTATACTTTGTTGGAACGGATTACCAATTAGCCAACTTGTTTACGAATGCTCTATCGAAAGTTAGGTTTGAGTAGCTCGTTAGGAAAATTGGTATGAGATGTTTAACTCTAGCAAAACTGGAGATTATGGCAAACTTGCCTACTTGATTCGTCTATTAGACATCTACTTGTAAATATCATTAAAAAAGCAAAATACAAAATATAAAACATATAAAATAAAAACACAAAATTAATAATTTGAAAATCTAAAAATATTCTTCTCGACATGTCTTTCAGTATCGATAATATGGATGTGCCTAGAAATGTCGCTCAATAACGACAAGTATGTACATAAAGCTCGATTGAAAGTTGTAAATATTATTCAAAGCATGTCATTGCTATTTTTAATAAAGGAAAATGTCTATTTGGACAATTTATCCAACAACGGGTAGAGAAATCTATCTTGGGTTGAGCTTATCACAAAACATTCAATGTTTTGAGCCCAACACAATCGCTTATAATCACTTTCAGATTGCAACCCGAATCTATATTCACGGGGGAGTGTACGCTTTAGTGCCCTTACCCTCGGCAAAAGAAGAGAAATCTTCTTACACTTGAGTGGATTTGTCAAGAAATTCAAAGTCTATGAACTCTAGTTTATTCTTTAGAAAAAACTCTTCACCAAAAAGAAATGGAGTTTTTCAACAAGCGTTGAACACAATTTTTTCAATAATTTTTCGATGATTATTTAAAATCTTTCAAAAATTTTGTGTTCAACAACTCCTATCCTCAAAAAGAGAAATATGGATCACATCCTCACAATGACAATTCAATTGGATCAATTTTTGGGGGGAGCGTTCCAAATTATTCATGCTAATAAGACACATTCTTCTCCTGAAGATTTTCAAGACTATTTTTCATAATATATTTTAACTAAATTTGGTATCTCTAATATCAAACGATTTTATATAATAGAGATAGTGGAGAAAATTTGATTAAAATGTGATCTAAAGACTCAAGCACTTTAACTCTTACCCACATGTGCGAAAAACTTTCGATTATCGACGCACATGTTAAGGAAGGCATTTCTAAAAACCACTGATAGTTTAGGTTTTATGGTTATGATCTCAAACCCACAACATCTTTAATTCATGATGTTATTGGTGTCAAAAGGTGGTTAGTCATAAGTCCTATGATCCAACCAGAACCAGTGGGATTTTCCTAGGGACAATCCAATAGATTATTAGAAGTCCTTAGGAAAGATGGAGTAGAATGTGAACGTAGTTGAATGACAACTAAGTACTAACGCTAGCACTGGAACAATCACAAGAAGATGCTAGTAATGATGTCTAGGTAAGCATTGAAGGGGTTGAAGAATAAAAAATAAATGTAAGGATAAAGGGTGTAAAGAAATTAGCCCTCCATACAACTTAGGCAGAAACCGGGTCAACACATCATGAAGACTACACATCATGGACCCAGTGATGTAATGCACAACCCTTACCCCAGCTGACTCAAGCTTCTCTAAAAAGAAGTTTTTTTTTATTTTCACGGAGATCAACATGACCTCTATTGACTTTCTCACTCCGAGATAGTTGATATTGAATAGTTGGCATCTGCTCCAGCCACCGACCACTCAAAGTGTACAAATCGAGTCTAGAGCCTAGAGATCAATAAAATCTCGTTCGGACACACGAAATGACGAAGAAGAGAGTCATACACTATATCCTTGTGATACTTCTAGAAAACGCAGAGTGATACTACCTAGTATTCACAATGATGAGTGGAAATCCTTCCAGTGTTAACATCAAACAACACTGTGGTAGGTCATGTGTAAGATTCTTTATGAATTGAACATGTGTAAACTGAAATCAACGGTGGTTTGATTCTGAATTGTTTCAAACTCGTTTCAGGTTTCTACACAATATCTTTTTGGTCTTGCCAGAAAATTCTAAGTGACATTCATTAATATTCACAGTGACGAATGGAAATCCTTCTAGCGTCATCCTCAAACAGCGCTACGGTAGGTAACTTGCGAGATTCTTTATGAATCAAGCTTCTGTCAACTGGAAAGCAACAATGATAAGATTCTCTATGAATCAAACTTGTTCCGGGAATTTGAATTGGCGACTTTAATCAAGCGGATATTGATCCAATTGATTCAGTGTTTATGTTCGCAGTCTTGCTTTGAGACGGTCGAGTTAAGAGAACGGCTAGTACAGCCGCAAAACTCTGTCAAGAAGATTCTTAATTGACTCTACCTAATCACAAGTACGGTATTTAATATCGTATAACGGTCTTCACCGACCGGAGCTAAAACGCTACCGATTTAGAACGAATGTCAAAGCCATTCAGTCGGTGTCTATGTTTTGTCTCGAGAAGGTGGCGTTATTGTGACAATCCGTCAATTTATGGTCAATATTTTATTCTCAACATTTATTTGAAAATATTATTTTATGAACTCACTTATTTTTGGGAAGAAATTTGGATTTACGTCTTGGAGTAGCATCGACTACGTCTAAACCGGAGGATTCAACGTTATGTGCTTACGTTTACATACACCGTCTTTGGTGACAGTCCGACATTTCAGAAAACAAATTTGTCCATGAATATTATTTTGGAGTTTTAAATTTGTGTTAGTTCATAAACTCACAAATTTACGAGAAAAGATTAGGACTTACGATTTTATTTTAACGTCCTTTACGATTAAACCGGAAAACTTAGGATTATGTATTTACGTTTTCGAACTCCGTTTTTGATGAGACAATTTTTATTAGATTCGTTTTGTGCCGTTGATTCATAATTTATAAAAACGTTTTTCGTAAAACGACCCGATGGCACGCAAATCGAGGAAACTAGAATCGAGGAATACCCGTAAATAAATGGGGATGAGACAAGATAACTCTTGCCCCACCCCCATAACATGTGGCGGCCAAGCTTCCATGACACACCCTTGTGTGTCAAAATTAAGCTAAGTTGTGGACACTTGTCCTCCTAAGTTTACCAAAACCACCCAAGACATAAAACTACTAACTCAAACAACACACACTCATTTCTTACATGAAAAACCATATAAAATCTCTCTCTCACTCTCCCATGGCCGTTCATATCACCACCACCACCACAATAACCATCAAAAATTTACCATAAACAAAGGCTACAATCTACATATGATGATGTCCTTTTGAAGATATGAAGATTGGAGGTGATCTTAACTTATGAAAAGGAGTTTTCATTAGGTTAAATGGCTGATTTCATGGAGTCTTCATCCATCCAAAGGACTCAAGAAGTTGCCTTGCTAAAGTTGAAGATTTGATAACAAGAACCAAGTCTTGTTCATCAAAAACCTCATCTTTTCATCACTAATGGTGGTATAGAGATTGTTCTTCCTATCTTTTTGTTATTTTGATTATGTAAACATGTATTTTATTTCCTATTGTATATGTATATGATGATTATATGATGATAAAAATGTTATGTGGGGATTTGGTGTTGATAAACATGATTAAAAAGGTGAAAAACTATAAAGAACAAGGCTAAAATCTTGCTTAAAAGTGTTGGCTGTATAAAACAGTAAAGAAGCAGGTCATGAACTGATAAAATGGCTTAGATTAATTGATATACAGTAAGCTATGGGTCTTGTACACATGTGAGAGTTGGACATGCAATGGAATCAAAGTAATGAGTGAGATATGATCAAAACAAGTTTAAGGTATAAATCTGATGTAACACCCCATTTTGGAAATGGAACATTACGCATATCATGGCGTGTCATCAAAGCATACAAGGATAAATGTCTAAGCATTATTCAACCATAAAAGGAAATACCGAAATCAAACATCGGTATCCCAAAGTAAAGCTCATCACACACAAACATAAATACTGTAAAAGGAAGGACGAAACAATGTCCAAAGCAACTGTATCAAAGTAAAGGAAATGCATAAAGTAAAGAAAGACAGTAAAGCTTCCAGTCCATATGCACCTACGTTTGAGATCTACGAGCGTCCCTGAGTACCTGCCGTTTTGGGAACATAAAAAGGAAAACGGCTGAGCAAGACGCTCAGTGCACGGATGTACAATAAAGCATGATATAGGATAAGCATGTAACATATAACAGCGGAAGACTAAGTACTGAGTAAACTGGTTAAGTATCATGAAAACTGGTTTTATAGTTTGAAAAGCCTTATGTTTAACCTGTGAAAACTGTTTTAACATATATATACCATAGCCCATATAGGTCATGAAAAGGTCACGTGCATGAATACTTGGAGGGGTGACCTCATCATGCTGATTAGAGGGGATGCCTCTAATCAATATACTGATTTGGGTAGGAGGGATCAGCTCCTTGTGAAGGGTGCAAGGCACACACCACATTCACCATGATAAACTGAATAAAACATGTAACTAGGATGCACCCATACGCCCCACCTGATATAATAATATGGCCAAACTGAAAAGGGACGCCACGAGCAATCACTCCGCCGTGGGGAAGTCATAACATCGGTGCCTCCAATGCTATGGTTATGGTACCTCCATAACTAGGTGAAACTGGTCATGCTTGTATATGGCTATAGTTTATGCTAAATTAACATAAGCAGTTCAAAACAATAAAACAAATGCTGGGGAAAACAGTTGGCTGCATACGGGGAAATCCTAATAAGGAAGGAATGTCCATACTGAAAGGACGGGAATCCGTACCTCAAGTCCAGTGAATGAACGGAAGAAAGACTCCTACTTCTGGATCACTAACGCTACATGAATACACACGTGTATAAGTATCGATTCACTGATTACGTACTGGGTTTTGTGTCTTATTATAGCTGATTTGGTATGTTTTAGGTCATGGTTCACTGTTTAAAGCCTTAAACTGTGTTTATCTTGTATTCTGGTTAATCTGATTAAGTATAACTGGTGTTTCATGTATTAATATACTTATGGTATAATAATAAGTAACTTTCCAAAAATAGCAGGTTTCCAAAAATAGAAAGTTTCCAAAAATAGAAAGTTTCCAAAAATAGAAAGTTTCCAAAAATAGAAAGTTACCAAAAATAGAAAGTTTCCAAAAATAGAAAGTTTCCAAAAATAGAAAGTTTCCAAAAATAGAAAGTTTCTAAAAATAGAAAGTTTCCTGAAATAGAATTTACTGCTTAAATAGATTAGTTTCTAAAAATAGAAAGTTTCCAAAAATAGATCAGCTGCCTTAATTAAATAAGTTTCCATATATAGAAGGTTTCCATAATTAGATTAGCTGCCTGAAATAGATTGATTTCCATATATAGAAGGTTTCCATAATTAGATTAGTTTCCTTATTTAATTAAGTTTCTATAAATAGAAGTTTCCATAATTAGAATTAAGCTGATTTCATAAGCTAACATATAAGTCTAAGTGTTATAAGCTTATTCTTAAGTCATACGATATAGTGTATAGTTTAATTATTATTTCATGTATTTTAATTAAACTATAGGTTAAGCATTTTAATTAAAGTATAACATGTATAATTAAAATGAAATGAAAATACTTAGGTTAAAATGTGTATTATTATTAATAATAATATAACCTAAGTCATGTCTAAATTAATTAATTATAGGCATGTTTTAATAATTAATTAATTATAACTTATAACATAAAATACTTAGGTTAAATTAATGTCATGATAAACTAATAATTAAAATAACCTAAGTCATGATTTAATTAATATTTCATGTTATTAATTAATTATATCCTAAGTTCATGATTCATAAAAATTACATGTAACATAGATCATGATTTTAACCAACGAACCATGAATCGGGTATGAATTCGACACCGTACCCCGAGCCAAACCCGGGGCACACGTGTCCCCTTGCTGCCGTGGGTCCCACATGAGCCAACCAAGACCAATTGTGGTCTTGGTGGTGGCGGCAATAGCAAACCAAACCCCCCCTCGGGTTTGTTTGCTAGGCGGCCAAAAACAAACACCCTTATAAACCATTCTTTGATTTTAATTTATACCAAAACATGTTAGATCAATGATTAATTACCTTGTTTTCATAAGAAAAATCATAACATGTTCATGAAAATAATCAAAGATTAAAAGAATTAAAAAGAATTAAAAAGAAGGATTAGAAAGGTATACCACTATGTAGCTTGGAAAAAGGATGAACAAACACGTATTCTAACACTTGTTTTTAAGATCAAAATCAAACAAACACCCTCTAGTGGTGGTGTTTAGGTGGCGGCACAAGGAGGAGAAAAAGGAGAGGAGAAAACTCTTTTTAGGGTTTTTATGTTTATTTCTTGAAAATGAAAATGAAAACATGTTTTTACTTTTACCCCCCCCCCCCCCTTAACTTGTAAAGTCCATGGGCTAAGCCCATTTCTTGGTTTGTGCCGTGGGTATGGGGGCCCCACATGGGGTACCCGTACCTTTCTCGTGTCCCGATGTTTCGTGTTCGTTCGTGGTTAAACGTGCTCGTGTTTAACGTGTTTCTGTTTCTTTTAACGTGTCGTTTATCGTAAACTCCACGCTCGTGAATATATTCTGAGTATTTACGTAATTATTATAATTAGTATTTTAAATGGTGTTCATGATTTAATTATGTTCACGTGATATATTATTAACTGTTTATCATGAGTTCGTACGTAATCGATACTTGTCATGTCATACACGTATGCACTTGCTTGATTATTAGCACATGAATGTGATCAATACTACATGAGGTAAGTTTTAATCTTAGAACGTACGATCTTAAGGGCACTATTCATGGTAAAAGCATGCGGGTTTTACAATTCTTCCCCCCTAAAAAGAATAATTCGTCCCCGAATTATAGATAAAGTAAGCTGAATAGAAGTGACATACCCGAACTCAAAATATGAAGTGAGGGTAAGAAGCCCGGATAGACTCCTCTGTTTCCCAAGTGGCTTCCCGCTCGGTATGGTCCCTCCAAAGAATTTTGACGAATGGAATCGTCTTCCTTCTCATGACTCGTTCTTGCCTGTCGAGTACTCGTTCGGGTTCTTCTATAAACGTGAGATCTTCACGTATCTGTTCCAGTGGATACTGAACCATGTGAAGGGGATGATAATTGTACCCTCTGAGTAAGGACACATGGAACACGTTATGCACGTGCGAAAGCTGAGGAGGTAACGCCAATCGGTAAGATACTTCGCCGATTCGTTCAACGATATCAAATGGTCCGATGAACCGAGGACTGAGTTTTCCCTTGATCCCGAAGCGTTTAACACCACGTGCCGGCGAAACCTTGAGGAAGACGTGATCTCCCACATTAAAATGTATGTCCCTACGATGCTTATCGGCGTAACTCTTTTGACGTGAACGCGCTTCCTGCAGCTTCTGTTTAGCTACCTCAATCTTCTCATTGGTCATTTCTATAATCTCTGGTCCTTCGAGTGTTCGCTCTCCCACTTGATCCCAGCAAGTTGGAGCGCGACACTTTCTGCCATACAACATTTCGAAAGGAGCACATTTGATACTTGCGTGCCAGCTGTTGTTGTATGCAAACTCGACTAAACAGATGTAATCGTCCCAATCACCTGTCCATTCCAACGCACACGACCTTAACATATCTTCCAATGTCTGAATTGTTCGCTCCGATTGTCCGTCCGTTTGAGGATGAAAGGCTGTGCTCAGCTTAAGTTGTGTACCCCAAGCTTTTTGCAGACCTTTCCAGAATCGCGACGTGAAACGAGGATCTCTGTCTGAGACGATGCTGGAGGGAGTGCCATGGAGTCTCATGATCTCCCTTCTGTACGTATCTGCGAGTTTACTTACCGGATCTTCCTTGCGTATCGGTAAGAAATGAGCTGATTTGGTGAGTCGATCAACAATGACCCAAATAGCATCGTGCTTCTTCTTGGTAGGCGGAAGACCGGTAACAAAATCCATGGTGATTTTGTCCCACTTCCACTCTGGAATATCCAACGGTTGAAGGAGACCGCCAGATCGCTGATGTTCAATCTTAACCTGCTGACAGGTAAGACATTTGGAGACATACGTGGCTACATCCTGTTTCATACCACTCCACCAAAAGTGCTGTCTGATGTCATGGTACATTTTTGTCGACCCAGGATGTATAGAAAATGGGGAGCTGTGAGCTTCAGCTAACAATGCTTCCCGGAGTTCTGGATTGTCAGGAACACAAAGTCTCATGCCCTGCCAAATGATACCGTCTGCGTCCATTCTGAATTCTGTCTGCTTCTCCAAATTCTGAATTATCGCCCAAATCTCTCCATCATCCTTCTGCGCTTCCTTGATCCTAGTCAGTAACTCAGGTTCTACACTAAGATTCGCCCAGTATCCGTGCTGCCCACGTACCATGATTTCGATGTCTAGCCGCTCCAAGTCTCTTATGTTTTGTTCCTTGATCTCAATGCCGTTTATCATTCCGGACTTTCTGCTGAGTGCATCTGCTACTACATTAGCTTTCCCGGGATGATACTGTAGGTTAATATCATAATCCTTCAACAGTTCCAACCATCTCCTTTGTCTCATGTTCAATTCTCGCTGTGTGAAGATATACTTCAAGCTCTTGTGATCCGTGAAAATGTCGCATGATTCTCCGTATAAGTAATGCCTCCATATCTTCAATGCGAACACCACTGCAGCAAGTTCCAGGTCATGTGTAGGGTAGTTTTCTTCATAGGGCTTAAGCTGCCGTGAAGCATACGCAATCACTTTCCCATGTTGCATGAGAACACAGCCCAGTCCCTTCCCCGATGCATCGCTATAGATCTGAAATCCACCTGTACCAGATGGGAGAGTAAGAATAGGTGCAGATACTAGCTTCTGCTTTAGGTCTTCGAAGCTCTTCTCTCGATCTTCCGTCCAGACGAATTTCTCTCCTTTTCGCATCAGTTTGGTGAGAGGCAATGCCAGCCGAGAAAAGTTCTCCACGAATCTTCGATAATATCCAGCTAAGCCTAAGAAACTGCGGACTTCTGTCGCTGATGTTGGTCTTGGCCATTTAGTGATAGCCTCAACCTTCGTTGGGTCCATAGTGATCCCTTCTGCTGATACAATGTGACCTAAGAATGCCACCTTGTTTAACCAGAACTCACACTTGGAGAATTTCGCATACAGCTGCTTCTGACGAAGAATCTGTAGTACAGTACGGAGATGATCTTCGTGTTCCTCCGTGGACTTTGAGAATATCAAGATGTCATCGATGAATACAATGACAAATTTATCAAGGAATTCATGGAAGATTCTGTTCATCAGATCCATGAATACTGCTGGAGCGTTAGTCAGGCCGAATGGCATGACTACAAACTCATAATGGCCATAGCGGGTACGAAAAGCAGTCTTGGCAATATCCTGCTCTTTAACCCTTAGCTGATGGTAGCCTGACCTTAGATCGATCTTTGAGAAGTGTTTGGCTCCTTGAAGTTGGTCAAACAGATCGTCTATACGTGGCAGTGGATATCTGTTGCGGATGGTAATCTTATTAAGTTCACGGTAGTCAATGCAAAGTCGCATGTTGCCGTCCTTCTTCTTAACGAACAAGACCGGTGCGCCCCATGGAGATGCGCTCGGTCTAATGAACCCTCGTTCAAGAAGTTCCTGCAATTGGTCCTTCAGTTCTTTTAGCTCTATGGGAGCCATACGATACGGAGCCTTAGAGATTGGCTCAGCTCCTGGAACAAGGTCGATGTTGAACTCCACTTCTCTTGCAGGTGGTATGCCTGGAAGTTCATCTGGGAAGACGTCTTGAAATTCTGAAACTACTGGTTAATCCTGAATCGATGGGGATTCAGCATCCATGTCATGAACCGTAGCGAGATAACCTTCGCAGCCATGTGACAGTAATGCACGTGCTTGCAAGGTAGATATGACTTGTACAGACCGTCCGGGTATGAACCCGTTATGGATGTACTCTGGTGCATTAATGTCGCCGAAGATCACTCGATAAGAGTGGCAGTCTATGGTAGCATGGTGCTTGGATAGCCAATCCATGCCGAGAATCATATCGAACTCCATCATGTCTAGAGGAAGTGCATCTACTGCACGAACTTTATCTTCAAACTCTAGAGGAAGACTCTTGTATACATGAGTTATTAATACAGAGTCCCTCAGAGGCGTGGAAATGGTAAGCTTATTTTCTAGTGGCGAGGGAAGTGTCCTGATGTTCTTAGCATAAGTAGTGGAAACAACTGAATGAGTGGCACCCGTGTCGAAAAGAACACATGCAGCCTGGCCGTACATATACAAAATTCCAGTAATGGTACCTGTAGATTTGTTTGCCTGATCACGCGATGTCGTGTAGACACGCCCAGTGGTAGGAGGCGGTTTAGTATCAGCATGACCCGAAGTACCCTCCATTTCACCCTTACGGCAATCTCTCATACGATGGCCAGGGAGGCCGCACTTGTAGCACGCGTCAGAGTCACGACGACATGGGCCAGGGTGTCTGCGATGGATGGTGCTGCAAAGAGGATGAGTGAATCCTCCAGCAGGAGTCCTTGCTTGCTGAGGGCCTGCTGATGACAGAACGTGTTAAGAATAAGGTATATGCACGAGTATAAGACGTAAACGTCGAAAGATGCTTACCAGTGTTAGCTGAACGGTTGGGCTGAGAACCCCTGTGGTTCTGGTCCCTTCCGTTACCGTGGTTCCTGGTAGAGATTAACATAGTGTCAGCATGGGAAATATAACATGAAATCATAAGAAGATGCGTAAATAGTAGGACCTGCTGTTGTTGGACTGTCCCGCATTGTTACGGTAATTGTCATTACCGCTGCGCCTTTCCACAACAGAACGGTCGTTAGAGTGACCGTTTCCTTTGGGCTGATTGGGCTGCTGCTGAGTAGCCGGCTGAGACCGGTCCCCAGTTTTCTGCCTGGAAGATACAGTTTAAGAGATGATTATAGAACATATAACGATAGGATGCGGTCTGGTTAACGCTAGAACATGAAATGTTTTACCTCTTGTCGGGTCTTTCTGCTTCCCCGAACTCATCGCGTTCCTGCAACATCTCAAGCTTCCTTGCTGCGTAAGCTACTTGTGCCACAGTATCCAACGGGGCATCTGATAAATTATTAGCAATCCTTGGGTTAAGGCCCCAACGAAAATGTAGTGCTTGTTCTTCAGTGGTGCCTGCGGATGCCCTTAGGACAGCTGTGTACCCAAGGAACCTCTGCATGAACTGACCACAATTCTCGTCGGGTCTCTGTCTCATGGCGTAGTATTCCCTCATGAGTCGATTACTTCCTTCCATGGGAAAAATGATAGGTGGGGGAGGATATTCGTCGTCATGAAGAACGGCGTCTTGCCTTTCTGCCTCCATGTTTTCAAATAACTCCCAGAGTTTGTCTGTGTTTGCCATCTGACAGTATAACATAAAACATATGATTTACAGTTCAAACATAAAATAAAAAAAATTTTATGCCAAAAATTTCACGAGAAAAATTTTATGCAAGAAAATCTTTGTGTGAATGCATGATGCAGTTTTATGAAAACTTTTGATGCTCGAGAGTGAACGCCTTCGGTCAGTTCACTCAAAATAAAAGACATATCGAGGGGACGCCTATGGGTCGGTCCCAAATCTAAAAGTTTCGATAAAACACATGCGACTAAATAGGGCCAGTCCTGTACCAACCATTACTTAGTCAAAAACCCTGTAACAATGACATGTATATGTATGCTTAAAAATGATGAATGCATGAAAACAACTGTCAGTTCTAGGAAGACCGTAGTGACTACCCACTAATCACAGGTCATATTTGAGAGCCTACAGGTCGAAGCCTTGGCTCTGATACCATAATTGTAACACCCCATTTTGGAAATGGAACATTACGCATATCATGGCGTGTCATCAAAGCATACAAGGATAAATGTCTAAGCATTATTCAACCATAAAAGGAAATACCGGAATCAAACATCGGTATCCCAAAGTAAAGCTCATCACACACAAACATAAATACTGTAAAAGGAAGGACGAAACAATGTCCAAAGCAACTGTATCAAAGTAAAGGAAATGCATAAAGTAAAGAAAGACAGTAAAGCTTCCAGTCCATATGCACCTACGTTTGAGATCTACGAGCGTCCCTGAGTACCTGCCGTTTTGGGAACATAAAAAGGAAAACGGCTGAGCAAGACGCTCAGTGCACGGATGTACAATAAAGCATGATATAGGATAAGCATGTAACATATAACAGCGGAAGACTAAGTACTGAGTAAACTGGTTAAGTATCATGAAAACTGGTTTTATAGTTTGAAAAGCCTTATGTTTAACCTGTGAAAACTGTTTTAACATATATATACCATAGCCCATATAGGTCATGAAAAGGTCACGTGCATGAATACTTGGAGGGGTGACCTCATCATGCTGATTAGAGGGGATGCCTCTAATCAATATACTGATTTGGGTAGGAGGGATCAGCTCCTTGTGAAGGGTGCAAGGCACACACCACATTCACCATGATAAACTGAATAAAACATGTAACTAGGATGCACCCATACGCCCCACCTGATATAATAATATGGCCAAACTGAAAAGGGACGCCACGAGCAATCACTCCGCCGTGGGGAAGTCATAACATCGGTGCCTCCAATGCTATGGTTATGGTACCTCCATAACTAGGTGAAACTGGTCATGCTTGTATATGGCTATAGTTTATGCTAAATTAACATAAGCAGTTCAAAACAATAAAACAAATGCTGGGGAAAACAGTTGGCTGCATACGGGGAAATCCTAATAAGGAAGGAATGTCTATACTGAAAGGACGGGAATCCGTACCTCAAGTCCAGTGAATGAACGGAAGAAAGACTCCTACTTCTGGATCACTAACGCTACATGAATACACACATGTATAAGTATCGATTCACTGATTACGTACTGGGTTTTGTGTCTTATTATAGCTGATTTGCTATGTTTTAGGTCATGGTTCACTGTTTAAAGCCTTAAACTGTGTTTATCTTGTATTCTGGTTAATCTGATTAAGTATAACTGGTGTTTCATGTATTAATATACTTACGGTATAATAATAAGTAACTTTCCAAAAATAGCAGGTTTCCAAAAATAGAAAGTTTCCAAAAATAGAAAGTTTCCAAAAATAGAAAGTTTCCAAAAATAGAAAGTTACCAAAAATAGAAAGTTTCCAAAAATAGAAAGTTTCCAAAAATAGAAAGTTTCCAAAAATAGAAAGTTTCCAAAAATAGAAAGTTTCCTGAAATAGAATTTACTGCTTAAAATAGATTAGTTTCTAAAAATAGAAAGTTTCCAAAAATAGATCAGCTGCCTTAATTAAATAAGTTTCCATATATAGAAGGTTTCCATAATTAGATTAGCTGCCTGAAATAGATTGATTTCCATATATAGAAGGTTTCCATAATTAGATTAGTTGCCTTATTTAATTAAGTTTCTATAAATAGAAGTTTCCATAATTAGAATTAAGCTGATTTCATAAGCTAACATATAAGTCTAAGTGTTATAAGCTTATTCTTAAGTCATACGATATAGTGTATAGTTTAATTATTATTTCATGTATTTTAATTAAACTATAGGTTAAGCATTTTAATTAAAGTATAACATGTATAATTAAAATGAAATGAAAATACTTAGGCTAAAATGTGTATTATTATTAATAATAATATAACCTAAGTCATGTCTAAATTAATTAATTATAGGCATGTTTTAATAATTAATTAATTATAACTTATAACATAAAATACTTAGGTTAAATTAATGTCATGATAAACTAATAATTAAAATAACCTAAGTCATGATTTAATTAATATTTCATGTTATTAATTAATTATATCCTAAGTTCATGATTCATAAAAATTACATGTAACATAGATCATGATTTTAACCAACGAACCATGAATCGGGTATGAATTCGACACCGTACCCCGGGCCAAACCCGGGGCACACGTGTCCCCTTGCTGCCGTGGGTCCCACATGAGCCAACCAAGACCAATTGTGGTCTTGGTGGTGGCGGCAATAGCAAACCAAACCCCCCCTCGGGTTTGTTTGCTAGGCGGCCAAAAACAAACACCCTTATAAACCATTCTTTGATTTTAATTTATACCAAAACATGTTAGATCAATGATTAATTACCTTGTTTTCATAAGAAAAATCATAACATGTTCATGAAAATAATCAAAGATTAAAAGAATTAAAAAGAATTAAAAAGAAGGGTTAGAAAGGTATACCACTATGTAGCTTGGAAAAAGGATGAACAAACACGTATTCTAACACTTGTTTTTAAGATCAAAATCAAACAAACACCCTCTAGTGGTGGTGTTTAGGTGGCGGCACAAGGAGGAGAAAAAGGAGAGGAGAAAACTCTTTTTAGGGGTTTTATGTTTATTTCTTGAAAATGAAAATGAAAACATGTTTTTACTTTTACCCCCCCTTAACTTGTAAAGTCCATGGGCTAAGCCCATTTCTTGGTTTGTGCCGTGGGTATGGGGGCCCCACATGGGGTACCCGTACCTTTCTCGTGTCCCGATGTTTCGTGTTCGTTCGTGGTTAAACGTGCTCGTGTTTAACGTGTTTCTGTTTCTTTTAACGTGTCGTTTATCGTAAACTCCACGCTCGTGAATATATTCTGAGTATTTACGTAATTATTATAATTAGTATTTTAAATGGTGTTCATGATTTAATTATGTTCACGTGATATATTATTAACTGTTTATCATGAGTTCGTACGTAATCGATACTTGTCATGTCATACACGTATGCACTTGCTTGATTATTAGCACATGAATGTGATCAATACTACATGAGGTAAGTTTTAATCTAGAACGTACGATCTTAAGGGCACTATTCATGGTAAAAGCATGCGGGTTTTACATCTGAGTTCACTGTTTTGGACGATTTTTAGAAAATATTTAGAAGATGATTCAACAGTAGCTATAGGGGAGTTAAATGTAGCACATATCATGTAGTTTATGTGATAAAAATTTGAGCTTCTATCTCCATATAGAACTCAAGATATGGCAGTTTTGGTGAAAGTGAAGATAAAAATCAGATTTTTTGAAATTAAAGAATAATACTATTATATAAGCACTCAAAATTTAATAGTATAAAATGTAAAATAAAAACTCACTAACTTATGGATTTTATTTATATAAGTATGTAAAAGGTTAAATAAGTGTACATTTTATAAAAATGGTAACTTGTTAAGTTTTATAAGTTATAAAACTATAAACTTGATTTTTACGACTTTTTCGGATATTACCGTAAAATTAACGTTTTTGCTAAATAAAACTTAGACGGTTGGACCCGTCTAATGTAAACTTTATAAAACTTATATACTGATATATAGACATGTATAACAAGTAAAAACCGATAAAACCCGAACTATAGGACATACGGACGTTAACGGACTAAATTAACGTTATTGGACTAATAATACAACAAAAATGGACTAAAACATTTATAAACTTATTATTGGGCTTGACCCATTTAGGCCCAACTTGTAAAGTTTAAATACTGATAATATAAGTATGAAATGGATTAAAACAAGTTAAAGAACTTATAATAAGTTTATTGGACTTAAAACACGTAAATAGGTAAAACTAGTAAACTAGTATAAACGTTACCGACACATAACACTAAAATGAGCAAACGAGAATATGTAAACCCACTTGATCATCATATATATATAATCATCATATGTATACATAATTGATGTTTTTATAAAGTCATTGGACAAACGTCTAAGACCGATTATTATTTATATAGGTTTCCGTGATTGAAGCACGTACCGTACGTCCGAATTACCGATAACCCGCCTTCCCACATCAATGTGAGTTCATAGCCTCGCACTCTTTTAAATGTTTTTATGAAATGTTTTATAAACCCGCGAGGGAGATAACATGTTAGTTTTTATAAAATAGGACACCATTTGTCCCGATTGTTTGTTTATTGATTTTGGACCCGAATGAATGAATGACCCGATTGTATGACCCGATAAATGATTAAAGGACCCGATAGATGAAATTAAATGGATTATTAAAGTTAGGTTATGTCACTAAAAGTCCCATTAGCATGAATTGTGAACTACCGGGATTTGGTAGACGCTTATGCATTTAATAGTACTATTTGGGGACGATCACCCCAGTTCGCGCCTTGACGGTTGATCCCCGTCGTGCCACATTGATTGGTAAGCGAATTTATGTATGAGAAGATTTCCATAGCGTGACCTTTGTGACGACACGCTACTTTAGATGGGCAAAATTGGTATCGGGTTAGCTACCCGTTTTGGTTTTAGTAAGGTAACAATGTCATGCGGCTTATAATAATCCAAAAACTAACGAAATACTATTAGACGCTTCGAATTACGATGTATTGCCTGACTAGCAATACTGGGTCATACTATTGATATTATGTTTGTGTTTTGGTTTTCATAACCATACTCATATAACGGTTTTTATTTTTATACAACGTCGTAAGACGTATTGTATGACGTTGTTTTACGACATTGGCTCGTATGATGATTTTTAAGGCTCTTTATAACCATATTCATATAACGGTTTTATTTAATCTATACAACGTTGCAAAACGTATCGTATGGTGTTTTTAACGACAATGATTCGTATAATGATTTTCAAGGCAAATGCCTATATTATTATTTTGATGAAGATTTGTATAAAATGATTTTGGCTATTTTATGGCCTATTAAAATGATTTGTACAAGATGAATTTCAGTAATAATTTTATACTGATATTATATTGATGCATTTTATTAAACTCTATGAATTCACTCGGCGTTATCGCTGACCTTTTCTTTTAACATGTTTTATCTCAGGTACTTGAAGGTAATTCTCGGGAAGACGACAAGAATTCATGGCCCGCACTTAAACAATATTTTCCATTCAAATACTTTGTAAAACTTTGTATGAAATAATATGACTTGGGACCGATGTAACTTTGATAATTATGAATGGAAATGATTTATAAATAAACGACGCGATTTTTATGCGTTGTCTATGATTTGAGTAATATGCTATCCCGTAACACCAACTTGTCTTCCGCTGTATTGAGTTGTATAAATTTGGGGGTGTTACAGTTTTGGTATCAGAGCTCTCGTTATAGAGAACGAAAGATTTTTAAAAACGAAGGTTTTGAATAAAACTTTTCAAAATCTTTTAACAAATTTTTTTTTTTTCTAAAAATGTCTAAAAATCTTTTGACTATAACGGTGCCGAAGAGTTCCCGAGTTACCGACAAGGCCAAGACTAAGAAGTGTTTTAATATATATATAACTTGGATTATATATATATATATATATATATATATATATATATATATATATATATATATATATATATATATATATATATATATATATATATATATATATATATATATATGATGTAATTTTATTACATGATTGTTTGATGATTATTTTGATATTTATACGAGGTATTTATACGACGTAGATTGTCACAATATACCCTAAATCCCCTAGTAAATTAATCGAAGCTATTCTCGTAGGAATTCTAGCTATCCTAGATCTAAACCAAGTTGTGGATATTTATGATCCCAACAAATGGTTGATATTCGTAGAAATGTAAGTATTAGTTGATTGTGATATTGAAAAAGAATTGGTGAGATTAAATCTGATATCGATGTCATGACGATCTTTCCTTATAGAGTGGAGTTTGACAAAACGTTATCACCTAGAAAGATGTCATTTGATTCATTGTCATCCAATTCTTAAATTGAAATCGAAAGGGTGAATGTTGCACTTGAGGCTGTAATTGGAACCATTACCCAAAAGCCTCATGCCACTAATACCTTTCCGAGAAGTCTAATTGAATGTATGAGTCATCTCATACTAGTGACTCATTTGATAATTGTTGTTGTAAGAGATATAGGATTGGAAATTAAGTGTTGATTCATATCGAGCTTTTATTGCCTATTAAGGCCTAAGAATAAGATTGAAAATATTGGAATATGAAGTAGGATATTGAATTGAGTATAAAATTGGTTGAAACTTGAATAAAGTAAAATTTAACCCGTATGGAATATGAGATTGATAAGAGGAAGTCATTAAGTTCTGTGATTGAATTATAAGGTTTTAATTGATTGTTAGTTCGTGTTAAGGGTTGTTCCTAGGCCATTGTCCACTAACGAGGATGCCCAGTGTCCAAGAAATAAATTGAAGAAATCTTCTTCTGAATTGGGACCGATGAATCTTCCAGGACATGTGGAACACCTAATGACTCTTGTAGATTAGTATTCATTATGGTATCTTTTAAAAATAATCCCTAACTTAACTGTGACATCAGTTGGTAGGATGAGTTCTTGGAATTGTATGACATAGTGACACGTAATGTGTTACGATACAATTTAGACTTGTTTGTGATTAATGAAAAGACTACCTTTGATTGCTAAATTCTACATGTATCGATGTTATCTATCTTTTATTGCTTCATCCTAATGTTCGCATTAGTGATGCAACCATTGAACAAGTACTCATCTCGATTTGAGTTATGTTGTGAATTATTGTTTCTGAGTGCCATCAAGGTCATGAACCTCATTATTAAGTGGCTAAGCTCATTTCCTGATATATAGTAGTTAGTTCTTGGTGAACAACTCTTGATCACTCTTTTGCAGATCACTCGTTGTTTTATAAGATAAAACAGTATCATTTGAGGAAAATTGAATTTTCATCACAATAAGGATTATTCAAAGTGAGATTTATAAGTGATTAATATCAAAATGAAGTTGTTTATGAAAAGCATTGGAAAACTTAATTGTTTTCATAACAAAGAAAATCTTTGAAAATTTATTCTTGATTCTTATCTAAGAATTAAGCATGAAAATGTTTTTATTATATACATGATGATAAAATTTTGACGAACTGAGTATTGCATCGTTAATCTTCAAATAGTATATAGTTGCGCCTACATACAATTTGGAATGGACTATGCAAGACTGATTAGTAGTCACCATAAAACTAAGGAATAAACACTACATTTTCTTCGAAGATTGTGAAAGATTAAAATTTTACGAGATCTGCAAGAAGTGAAAAATAGGGACATAGTGTTAGGGACACCTACATATGTTCCCGTACCATTTATTCTTATGAGTTAAAATTTACTCATCTGTGGAATTTGTCTTATTTGACAATTGATATTCCGTTCTTGTCCAATTCTCCCGTAGTGAGATTCTTAGGAAAAGTATCTGATTATCGAGTGTTGATACCCGACTGGATGTATCGACGTTCCTATCATTTCTTTTGATTTGATTTCATTTGAATGACCTGGGTAACGATCCGAGGAGCTTTCGAATGCGTACTCAAATTATGAAAACATAGGATATATTCATATTCATTAAATGTTTTCGTCTGTATCTGATTTGAAATTCTCTCGCATAGATTATGCGTTGACCTTACTCTTTTAATAGTAGTTGTGTCTCCATATATCCTTGATTTGTGAAGGATTATGAGTTATTGTTAGTCTTTTGAGAAGTTCACATCTTATCGACGGCAATAAAACTGGAAAGTTGATAGTGCCAGTAGAATGAATTGATTGACTATGACATGACGACATTGTCTTAATGGATGGGAACTCGAGTAGAATTCCCCTAAATGATAAGATGCTGATTATCAAAAGTGAACTAAATAATTCTTGATGGATGACCATATCCTGTATTTAGACTTAAAATTATACCGTGAATGGTTGTGAACCAGTTATAGATATTATAATCTAGAAGAACCTAATATGAATGTATTAAAAGATGTTTTTGTTATCTGAAACTTTAGGAAGTATTTATTGGTGAATTACCTAAACTTTCGCCATTAAGGCAAGTTGAATTTGGTATTTGATTTTATTCCCGGTGCTGCACCTATGGCTTGTGCACTGTACGTCAGCACCATCTGAATTAAAGGAATTACCGTACAACTGAAAGAGTTGTCAGAGAAAGATTTTATTCTACCAAGCCTGTCATCATGAAGAGCTATGGTGTTATCATTCCTTATATTTATAGATTACTATGAACTGAGTAAATTGACAATCGAAAACGATATCCATAACTCGAAATGGAAGATTTGTTCGATCAATTACAAGGTTCTAGAAATTTGATCCACGACATGGTTATCATCGACTTCGCGTCTGCGAAAAAGATTATCTATACCAATCATTACACCCAGAACTTGTAATGGACATTATGAGTTTCATGTGATGACATTTGGATTGACTAATGCACATGTAGTATTCATAAATTTGGTGAATCACGTGTGTAGGCTGTAATTTGATAAATTCATGCTTGTGCTCATTTAGGACCATTTGTTTGTATATACGAATAAGAATGAGTTAATAATTATTTATAGACTGCCCTGAATTGGCCGAAAAGTGAAAACCTGAATCTTGAATAATTAACACGTGATTAAAGACTTGAATCTTTACATGATTTAACCATGTGATTAATAGACAATGGAATATAAATTGACTCTTCAAAAATTAAGAGCCCTTTTAAGACTTTGGATTTTACAAAAAAAATAAAAAAAAATAAAAATGGAAATATGCTTTGACAAATGTCTTAACAAAGGATTTTAAGGGATTATTCCCTTATACACAAACCATTTAACTAAACTTCTGTTTAGGGGTAAATGTTTTTGTATACCTCAAGACAACTTAAGAGGGATTGAGGAAACCATTTAAAACATGACTTGAAATTTGAAACGATAATTTACGCTTTTCAAACTAAGGAAATTTTGACCAAAGTATAAACAAAGATTTTTCAAACATTTACGAATCTTATTAATTATTTTCTATAAATCAACCAAAAATCTTGTTAATTAAATTCAAATTTATTTTTGAACATTTTATATAATTGGTCGAACTAAGAAATTTAAAACTTTTATCTTTACGCTTCATAAAAATTAACTAATAATTATTTAATTAATTATAATAATTATCGACGCTTTAGACGACGGATTGAGTAAAACGGATAAAAATGATAGTAAAGACGAAACTAAAACATAGAAGATATGAAGAAAGAATTTTGAATAAATACGATTGTGAAGGTGAACGTAATTACTGACGCATAATATAGAAAGAATATCTGAGTGAATTGTGGACATGATAATTATATCATCATGAGAAGTGAATATAGATACCGACACATTATGTAGAAAAGATAAAGAACCAGTTAGGACATGTTCCTTAATAATGAAGGTGCAAAATAAATTGCCGAACAATATAAAAATAAACGATGATTGTAAAAAGGATAATATAAATAGTGAAAGGTTTCACGGCTAATGTGAGCCATTAAAATCGAAAATCCGATGGCATTAAAATGTATAAAAGACCACTTGTGATTGTCTAATATGGAGGATTATGAGATATAGTTATGTTGGAATTAGTAAGTATAAGTATTATATGTATGTCATTTTTGACTAAAAGTATCCTTGTCTGAATAAGTTGTACTAATGACAATTATGAAGGCAGACATCGCCTCATACATTAGTAAACGTCTATCTATTGCAAAGGTCATCATCTGAAATTAATTCGATTTGGGTCATCGTCGACAGACTGACCAAATCTGCTAATATCATTCTCGTTAACGATAAATGCAAAAGAGTTATGTAAACATAGCATGCCTGTATCGATCATCTATATCAAGATCCTCGCTTCGCATCGAATTTCTAGAGATTTGCTCAGAAATCATTGAGAACGAACCTTGATGAGAGTACTATGTACCACCCCAAATCGAAGGGACGAGGTAAAGTAACGATACAAGGTAATATAAGTGCTGTTTTGTGTTTGAATGATTGACCTTTGGTAATGAACCGTATAATCGTTTTCCTTTGAAGAGATTATCATTGATAATTATCGTAATAGGATCGAGATCTAATCTTGTTAGGATCTAAATCTTAGAGCATCTGTAAGCAAGAGTTGAGATGGAGACATCCGACATACACCCATTGTGAGTTGGACATGTCTTTTAGGATAAAGGTTCCCTATGATGGCGAACCAAACCTTACAAAATACCCGACCCGCGAGATCTGAAATGATTGTTGAAATTAGGATTTGATTATTGACAGCCGGTAGTGGGCAAGAGGTTATGTGAATGTGAAATGTAGATCCTGAAGTGCCAAATGGGTAGCGAAGTTATGCCATAATTTTTAACCTTGGAAAAATGAATTCATGATCTGACAAATCATGGGATATAAGTCCCCGTTGTATGGGACCATTGAGATGATGTAAAAGTTGGGATTGAAAGGCATATAAGCTGGATCTACCCTAGGACTTCAAGAACTGCGTGAATTATGTTTCGTAAATCGAACTTGATGGAATATCTATCAATTGAAAATCTGATTGTTCTTAGTAAAGCTTAGATTGGCGAAAAGTTGCATTCATCAGAAACCCGTGAACATCATGGATAGAGAAAGTAAGTCAACATTAAGCCTGATCTTATTCCCGTAGTTATGTTTGATGAAACTCGCGTATTATAATGAATTGCACTTATGAGAAAATATCGAATGTGGAGGAAATACCCACATGGCTTTAACTCTATAAGAAGCGAGTAGTAAGGTAAGATGATCTTTGAGGACAAAGATCCTTTTTAGGGGTAAATGCTGTGACAATCCGTCAATTTATGGTCAATATTTTATTCTCAACATTTATTTGAAAATATTATTTTATGAACTCACTTATTTTTGGGAAGAAATTTGGATTTACGTCTTGGAGTAGCATCGACTACGTCTAAACCGGCGGATTCAACGTTATGTGCTTACGTTTACATACACCGTCTTTGGTGACAGTCCGACATTTCAGAAAACAAATTTGTCCATGAATATTATTTTGGAGTTTTAAATTTGTGTTAGTTCATAAACTCACAAATTTACGAGAAAAGATTAGGACTTACGATTTTATTTTAACGTCCTTTACGACTAAACCGAAAACCTTAGGATTACGTATTTACGTTTTCAAACTCCGTTTTTGATGAGACAATTTTTATTAGATTCGTTTTGTGCCGTTGATTCATAATTTATAAAAACGTTTTTCGTAAAAACGACCCGATGGCACGCAAATCGAGGAAACTAGAATCGAGGAATACCCGTAAATAAATAGGGATGAGACAAGATAACTTTTGCCCCACCCCCATAACATGTGGCGGCCAAGCTTCCATGACACACCCTTGTGTGTCAAAATTAAGCTAAGTTGTGGACACTTGTCCTCCTAAGTTTACCAAAACCACCCAAGACATAAAACTACTAACTCAAACAACACACACTCATTTCTTACATGCAAAACCATCTAAAATCTCTCTCTCACTCTCCCATGGCCGTTCATATCACCACCACCACCACAATAACCATCAAAAATTTACCATAAACAAAGGCTACAATCTACATATGATGATGTCCTTTTGAAGATATGAAGATTGGAGGTGATCTTAACTTATGAAAAGGAGTTTTCATTAGGTTAAAGGGCTGATTTCATGGAGGTCTTCATCCATCCAAAGGACTCAAGAAGTTGCCTTGCTAAAGTTGAAGATTTGATAACAAGAACCAAGTCTTGTTCATCAAAAACCTCATCTTTTCATCACTAATGGTGGTATAGAGATTGTTCTTCCTATCTTTTTGTTATTTTGTTTATGTAAACATGTATTTTATTTCCTATTGTATATGTATATGATGATTATATGATGATAAAAATGTTATGTGGGGATTTGGTGTTGATAAACATGATTAAAAAGGTGAAGAACTATAAAGAACAAGGCTAAAATCTTGCTTAAAAGTGTTGGCTGTATAAAACAGTAAAGAAGCAGGTCATGAACTGATAAAATGGCTTAGATTAATTGATATACAGTAAGCTATGGGTCTTGTACACATGTGAGAGTTGGCCATGCAATGGAATCAAAGTAATGAGTGAGATATGATCAAAACAAGTTTAAGGTATAAATCTGAGTTCACTGTTTTGGAAGATTTTTAGAAAATACTTAGAAGATGATCTAAGGTATAAATTTGAGCTTCTATCTCCATATAGAACTCAAGATATGGCAGTTTTGGTGAAAGTGAAGATAAAAATCAGATTTTTGGAAATTAAAGAATAATACTATTATATAAGCACTCAAAATTTAATAGTATAAAATGTAAAATAAAAACCCACTAACTTATGGATTTTATTTATATAAGTATGTAAAAGGTTAAATAAGTGTACATTTTATAAAAATGGTAACTTGTTAAGTTTTATAAGTTATAAAACTATAAACTTGATTTTTACGACTTTTTCGGCTATTACCGTAAAATTAACGTTTTTGCTAAATAAAACTTAGACGGTTGGACCCGTCTAATGTAAACTTTATAAAACTTATATACTGATATATAGACATGTATAACAAGTAAAAACCGATAAAACCCGAACTATAGGACATACGGACGTTAACGGACTAAATTAACGTTATTGGACTAATAATACAACAAAAATGGACTAAAACATTTATAAACTTATTATTGGGCTTGACCCATTTAGGCCCAACTTATAAAGTTTAAATACTGATAATATAAGTATGAAATGGATTAAAACAATTTAAAGAACTTATAATAAGTTTATTGGACTTAAAACACGTAAATAGGTAAAACTAGTAAACTAGTATAAACGTTATCGACACATAACACTAAAATGAGCAAACGAGAATATGTAAACCCACTTGATCATCATATATATATAATCATCATATGTATACATAATTGATGTTTTTATAAAGTCATTGGACAAACGTCTAAGACCGATTATTATTTATATAGGTTTCCGTGATTGAAGCACGTACCGTACGTCCGAATTGCCGATAACCCGCCTTCCCACATCAATGTGAGTTCATAGCCTCGCACTCTTTTAAATGTTTTTATGAAATGTTTTATAAACCCGCGAGGGAGATAACATGTTAGTTTTTATAAAATAGGACACCATTTTTCCCGATTGTTTGTTTATTGATTTTGGACCCGAATGAATGAATGACCCGATTGTATGACCCGATAAATGATTAAAGGACCCGATAGATGAAATTAAATGGATTATTAAAGTTAGGTTATGTCACTAAAAGTCCCATTAGCATGAATTGTGAACTACCGGGATTTGGTAGACGCTTATGTATTTAATAGTACTATTTGAGGACGATCACCCCAGTTCGCGCCTTGACGGTTGATCCCCGTCGTGCCACATTGATTGGTAAGCGAATTTATGTATGAGAAGATTTCCATAGCGTGACCTTTGTGACGACACGCTACTTTAGATGGGCAAAATTGGTATCGGGTTAGCTACCCGTTTTGGTTTTAGTAAGGTAACAATGTCATGCGGCTTATAATAATCTAAAAACTAACGAAATACTATTAGACGCTTCGAATTACGATGTATTGCCTGACTAGCAATACTGGGTCATACTATTGATATTATGTTTGTGTTTTGGTTTTCATAACCATACTCATATAACGGTTTTTATTTTTATACAACGTCGTAAGACGTATTGTATGACGTTGTTTTACGACATTGGCTCGTATGATGATTTTTAAGGCTCTTTATAACCATATTCATATAACGGTTTTATTTAATCTATACAACGTTGCAAAACGTATCGTATGGTGTTTTTAACGACAATGATTCGTATAATGATTTTCAAGGCAAATGCCTATATTATTATTTTGATGAAGATTTGTATAAAATGATTTTGGCTATTTTATGGCCTATTAAAATGATTTGTACAAGATGAATTTCAGTAATAATTTTATACTGATATTATATTGATGCATTTTATTAAACTCTATGAATTCACTCGGCGTTATCGCTGACCTTTTCTTTTAACATGTTTTATCTCAGGTACTTGAAGGTAATTCTCGGGAAGACGACAAGAATTCATGGCCCGCACTTAAACAATATTTTCCATTCAAATACTTTGTAAAACTTTGTATGAAATAATATGACTTGGGACCGATGTAACTTTGATAATTATGAATGGAAATGCTTTATAAATAAACGACGCGATTTTTATGCGTTGTCTATGATGTGAGTAATGTGCTATCCCGTAACACCAACTTGTCTTCCGCTGTATTGAGTTGTATAAATTTGGGGGTGTTACAGTTATGATGTACTCAGCAATGTCAAAGATTAAAGACACAAGATCGCAAGATGGCAAAGATAAGTCAAGGATGGTGACCAACAAGAATGAAGCAGTCATTTTGAAGATCACGATACTAAAGATTAATTATCACTATAAATACTCGCATGTCGTAGAGGATGACCTCTTAGTGAGTGAGATGTTAGTCTCAATATATTGTATCATCAAGAATGATTCAGTCACAGATTTGAAGATCTCAATATTAAAGACAAAGTCAAAAGACAACGACAAAGGCTCAAAGATCATAGCATGAAGGAACAAGACTACTGTTACACGTTATTGACTCAATTATGGCTAGATTAGCAATCTGTATAAATCTCCAAATGTCATAGAGGAATGACCTCTCATTAGGAGAGATTGTAAGCCTCAAAATATTGAGTCAAACAAGAATGTTCGGTCATAGGGTTATTATTTATTATTCTTAGAATGTTGTAGTATGGAGTAGGATAGTCGGGATTCATGGGTTTGAACTTAAGCTATTTAAATCCTAAAGACAAGCCCGACCCATTATCATATAGCCCATAAGCCACATGTAGGCTTGGCTATAAATACTACCCTCCTAGCATGTTAGGAGGGTGTTGGTTATTGTATTATCTTTCTCTCTCAATCTAATATTCACCAATTTCCAACCATTTCTATCTCTTTTCTCTCTCTACTTGCTCTCTCTAAAATTCATCTCTTTTCCTATTTTTCCTTACTATAATTGGTGTTTAATCATCACAAATCATGGGACAAAATTATTTTTGTCTTAATGATCACGAGGACACATTTTTTACTTATGCGTGAATAGAGATTAGGTCCAAAAATAGAGCTTAAAAATGTAATTAAAATAATAAAATTAATAACCTCTCCTAATAGACAACGATGTCAAAAAATTAAATCAACAAAAAGGATCGATAAACATGATTTTAGAACGGTTTTGAACATGAGACTTGTTACCAATTTGTATTGGTTTACCGCCACCTTTTATTTAACTTCGCCATTAAGTTTTTATTATGGCTTTGGTCTTAACCTTTTCTTTTATTTAACCTTGCCATGAGGTGTTTATTATGACTTGACATATATCCTCACGCTAAGGCGAATTTTAGATCTTTAAGGCTTCAGGATTTAAGACAATAACTTTCAATTTTCGCATAGATTTTTCGGCCTTGTGAGCTTGAAATTTTTGCTTGATTTAGGTGAAAGGAACTTAAAAATGATTATTGGGGAAGCCTTTGATTATTCGGGTACCAATACTTCAAAACTGTGATGCTGGCGAATCCTTAATGTTTTCCAAATTTATTTACATGGAAGCTACTATAATTAATTAGAAACCAACAATAGAGATTAAACCAAAAAACCTATTTATTAACCATTTAATGTAAAAGCGATGGGAGAAAAAGCAAATAATTAGGACACATGATTTTTTGAAAGAATACGAGTACTCTACGTTTAGCTTAGTAACTTATAATTAACACTATCATTTCTCGTCATCAATTTAATGAGACTGTTATGTAACTGATATTTGTAATAGATAAACTAGGAGGTTTGTAGTTCCTCCAGGTCCTAGTAGTAGTAGGAGCAACACGTGCTCCTGGTCTAGTAGAAAGTCAAACATTGTTATTCTTAGTAGTTTGTTAGGATATGCATGAGATATGTTAGGAAAGGATATGCATATCAGGAGTTACAAGTTTATGTTTAATGTAGTATTAGGGTTTGCTTGTAGTATAAAAGGAACCCACTGGCAGAAGGGTTAGACACACCTTTCACCATTATTCATTTCATATTAATAGTAGAAATCCTTAGTAAGGATCAAGTTATTTAGTTATTCTGTTTCTTCTTGATCATAGTATTTGTATTCCGCACTTATACTTTGTAATACAGTAAGATTCTCTTTGTGAATATACTTGTGATTACAGAAGTCGTTCACCATCCTTAACAGGCTGCAAGATCCACATCAATTGGACCCAACAAGTGGTATCAGAGCCTGGGGAGTCTCTGCTAAAGAAGAACCATTTTTTTATTAAAATCTTTGTTTAATCATGTCTGCTTCTAGTTCTACTCAAACAGGAGAAGTAAGCACCAACACAACACAACAAACACAACAAATCGTTGCTACTGTTTCCAATACAAATAGGAAATTCCCACTCTTGAAGAAGGATGAGTATGATAGCTGGGCCATGAAGATGGTGTGTTGGATCACCAACACTGATCTAGACCTTTGGAAAATTGTTTAGAATGGAAACAGTAAGAAGACTACTGGTAGACACAAGAATGGTAATGTCACCATTCTAGATTCTAAAACTCATGAAGAAATCACAGTTGTTCAGAAGGAAATCAAAGAAAAAAATATTTTGCTTAAGTCTCTTCCTGATGATCATATGGGTGATTTCTATCACTTGGATGATGCTAGAGAGATTTGGAACGGCATTAAGGCAAGATTTGGAGGGAATGAAGAATCCAAAAAGATGCACAGATCAATGCTAAGAGATGAATTTACAAAATTCAAGATCTTTGAGACAGAAGGTCTTCATCAAGGCTATGACAGGTTTCAAAAGATTCTCAGCCAATTAAACCAACTTTGCTCCAAACCAGAGAATGAAGACATCAATTTCAGGTTTCTCAGAGCCTTGCCTCATTCATGGAACCAAGTAGTCATCTCTCTAAAGGCTAAAGGTGGGCTTGAATATCTTTCTTTTGATGACTTGTTCTATAAACTCAAAACCTTTGAGTCTCATATAAGAGGGTACTCAAGTGATTCCTTTTCCACTCCTACTAACTCTGCCTTTGTGAGTTCCATGGGCTCTATTCCAATTTCTTATGCCAGTAGCCCAAGCTATACTTTGTCATCTCAACATACTACTACTCATGAATCAAAAAACAAGACGAGTAGCATTGTGGAAACTGTTCTTCACTCCTTTGTTGCTGATGTTGATCCACCACAGCAGCTAGCTTTTGATGATTTCAAACAGGTTGATAAGCTTGACTTGGATGAAATGGATCTAAAGTGGCAGATGGCTATGCTCACTCTCTGGGTTCATAAGTTTGAAAACAAAGCCGATAGAAAGTTCAGCTACAACCCAAGAGAGCAATCCAGGTTTGATAGGAGCAAGGTCAAATGCTATAATTTTCAGTAACAAGGACATTTTGCTAGGGAATGCCCTAACAAAAATGATCAGGAGGAGAACAGGTATTCAGCCTTCAAGGTTCAAGAGCTCAAGGATGAAAATAAAGCTTTGGTGTCAGTTGATACTATGGTCAACTGGAATGAGCATGAGACACTAGCATTGGAATCAGTTGAGTCTTCTACGATGTGTTTGCTATGATTGCTGGTCACATATCTGATGCAGAGGAAGCAGGGGAATTTGCTCTTATGAGAATCTCTCCTCAGGTACAAAATTGCCCTCTTGGTTGTGATGATAAATACTCAGACCTTTTAACTCAATGCAATGAACTAAATGCTCAAAATGATAAATATTTTTTAGAAGTTCAAGCTTATAAGAGCTCTCTAAAAACTTTAGAACAACAAAAGAAGTGGCTTCAAAATACACAACTTGAGTATGAGGATAAGATTCGAGTGTTAAGCATTGATTTAGAGAATACCACTAACATGCTTAAATATACTGAAAAACTTAACACTGAGAGTATTCAGGCAAAACAAGAAATGCAAGAAAAATTGGGTGCTAGACTATTAAGATTTGATAAATGGCAAAAAGCACCCAAGAATCTTTCCAAACTGATAGATAGTAGCATGTCTGGTAGAACTAAGAGAGGGTTAGGTTTTGACAAATATATTGGTCCAGATGATGTTTTTGATTTATCTTTTTCAAGTGTCTTTGATCCTTACAAAGAGGAGGAGGGAAAACCTAGTTACAATAGGTTTAAACCAGTTGCAGCAATGCATGTTGTTCCTCAACCTCATATAGGAACATTTATGCCCATATCCAGTCATACTGACTTGGATGGATCACAGATGCATGAGTCTCCCAGAAGCTCTACTAATACTAATGACTTTGTCTCTTGTACTTTCAGTGACAAGGCCAGTGACTATGCATCCTGTGGTTCAAGTGAAGAGTCAAGACCTTCGAGTCCTAAGACAAATGACCCTGCTACTACTTGTGCTAGGATGAGTGATGAGAGAGTTGCTTCTACTTCTACTTCCATTGTTTTTAATTCTAGTTTGTTGAGTTATAGGAATGTTGATTCTCCTAGAATTGTTTGTAATAAGAATAGCAGTTTTAAAACAATGTCATTTGAATAAAAGGTCTTTTAAAACATGCTTTATTTGTGGTAGTAAATTTCATTTGATTAAGGATTATGATTTTATGATCAAACGCCTCTTGGTTATCAAGCTTATGCTACTCCTGGTCCACCAGGAGTTGCTCCTTTTGGCATGGGTTTTTCTTCTAGAAAATTAAATCCATGTGCCCAATCTTTTCCATCTACTAGAAGGACCTCTCCTCCAGCTTCTACTTCTTGGAGAAGCGATGCCTATGCCTATACCTCCAATAGACCAACCAACAACTATTTTAAGAATTATAATAAGAATTATAATACTAATTCAGACCAAATGCATTTTGGGTTGGGACATTTGGGTTATGCTGTTAAGCCCTCAGCAGGTTGTTCCATTTCAAGGCGGGAAGGTGTAGTTTGGAGTTGGTGAAGGCAAGATCTCTGGCAAAGGAACCATTCATACCCTAACCTTATTTTTGAGCAGGTTTACTATGTATAAGCACTTCAACACTTCAACTTGATCTCTATATCTCACATTTGTGACAAGAAGCAGTTTGTCCTTTTTACGGATACTGAAGCACTGGTGTTGTCCAAAGACTTTAAGCTACCGGATGACTCCCATGTTCTTCTCAAAACCCCAAGAAGACATAATCTCTATAGTATCAAGCTGAATAAAGTTAATCCTACTGGTCAACTAACTTATTTGGTTGCCAAAGAATCAGAAGATGAAGCCACCAAATGGCATAGGAGGATGGGGCATGTAAACTTCAAGACTATTCACTAACTGGCAAATATGAACATGGTCTCTGGTTTACCTCCCAAAACATTTAGGAATGACATTTATTGCCTTGCTTGCAGCAAAGGCAAACAACACAAAGCATCCTTCAAAGCCGTTGTTGCTCTCAACTTAATAACTAAAACATTACAGATACTACATATAGATTTGTTTGGTCCTACCTCTATTAGGAGCATTGACCATAAACACTATTTTCTTGTGGTAACTGATGGCTATAACAGGTTTTCGTGGGTTTTCTTTCTGGCTGCTAAAAGTGAGACCTACCCCATTCTCAAAGACTTCATTACACTCAATGAGAATTAGTTGTCCAAGAGGTGAAAGGTATTCGTTGTGACAATAGAACTGAGTTCAAGAATGCAGACCTCATAGAACCTTGAAATTCCAAAGGTATCAAAAGATATTATAGTGCTGCGAGGACTCCTTAACAGAATAGTGTTGTAGAAAGGAAAAACAGGACCCTTATAGAAGCTGCAAGAACCATGCTTGCTGATTCCAAGCTTCCAACTATGTTTTGGACAGAAGCTGTCAGCACTACATGTTATGTGCTAAATAGGGTCTCTATTACCAATCCACATAAGCAGACTCCCTATGAGCTACTCATAGCTAAAGTCCCAAGCTTACTCATTTGAAACCATTTAGTTGTCCTATCACCATTTTGAATACTAATGACTATTTGGGGAAATTTAATGACAAGGCGGATGAAGGCTACATTGTGGGATATTCAGCTCACTCGAGAGCCTATAGGGTTTATAACCTCACTGCCAAGCATTTCATTGAAACTATTAATCTCAGGTACTTTGAGGAGAAGACAAACATCCAAGGCAAAGGTCCTGAATGGTATTTTGATCTTGATTATCTTAGTGACTCATTGGGATATTTTCGTTTCAAGACTAACCAAAATGCATGTCCACAAAGGTTTGCGTCTTCTAGTACAGGTGCTACATCTAGTTTTTCGGACTTAGAAGAAGATGATGACTTTTTTGTCATTCCACCCTATTCCACCACAGTCGCTCCTGACACCAACGCTACTCCTTTTGATACTACTTCATCAGACATAGTGGAATCACAAGGAGCTCTTGTTACACGGCTTAAGCAACAACAAGATGCTACTACAGGAGCTACTCAAGGAGGCTTTGAGAACTCCTATTTTCCCTGTTATTTCTAGTGATCCTATTGTTACTTCTAGTGAAAGTTCAACACCTATTGGTAGCCCATTTAGTGATCCTACTTCCACAACTAGGTTCTCTGGTCCTTCTGACTTGGGAAACTATCAAAAGAAGTCTTCCACTAAGCTGGATGATATTCATAAGCAACCAATAGATGGCATTTTCGACTCTGCTTCATATGATGATGACATATTTGGGGATCTTAATAACTTGGCACCAGAAGTAGAAGTAGCTCCTACTCCTATTCAGCAGATCAATAAAGTGCATCCTACTACTCAATTCATAGGAGATCCTAGTTCTACTGTCAAGACTCGCGGCATGCATACGAAAGCAACTTCTGGTCATCATGCTCTTGTGAGCTACATTGAAGACCAAAAGCGTAATAATCACACATATTTTCTTCACTATGTGTTTGCTTGTTTTCTCTCAAAGGTGGAACCTAGGTCTGTCTCATATGCTCTTGAGGATCAAAGTTGGGTGGAGGCTATGCAGGAGGAGATGCAGCAATTCTTGTTTCAGAATGTTTGGATCCTAGTTCATCTACTAGATGGCAAGACATCAATTCGTACCAAATGGATTCTCAAAATCAAGAAAGATTCAAGGGGTATTGTGGTGAGGAATAAGGCTAGACTAGTCGCACAAGGTCGCACTCAACTAGAAGGAATTGACTATACTGAAGTTTTTGCTCTTGTTGCAAGAATTGAGGCCATTTATCTGTTTTTGGCTTTTGCTTCTTATATTGGGTTTACGGTTTTTCAGATGGATGTCAAGAGTGCTTTTCTCTATGGCAAGATTGACGAGGAAATTTATGTCACTCAACCTAAGGGCTTTGTGGATCCACTTCATCCTAAGAAAGTCTACAAGGTGTTCAAGGCTCTTTATGGACTTCATCAAGCTCCTAGAGCTTGGTATGAGCGTCTATCCACGTTCTTGTTGAAGCATGGCTATAGAAGAGGCACTATTGACAAAACATTGTTCCTTAAGAGGAATGACAAAGACATCATCCTGGTTCAAGTATATGTGGATGATATTATCTTCGATTCTACTAAGAAGGAATGATGTGATAAGTTTGAACAGCTAATGAAAGGCGAATTTAAGATGAGTGCCATGGGAGAACTCACATTTTTCCTTGGTCTTCAAGTCAAGCAGCAGTCAGATGGTATCTTCATTAGTCAAGATAAGTATGTTCATGAGATCATTCATAAGTTTGATGTGGAACCTTTTAGACTAGCAGAAACACCTTATGAAGTTACTAAGGTCAAACTCAAGAATGAGCCAGATCCCCCGGTAAATGTTCACATGTACAGGTCAATGATTGGCTCACTCATGTATTTGACCGCCTCACGTCCGGACATTATGTTTGCTTTTAGTGCTTGTTCTAGACATCAGGTGGCTCCCATCGTGTCTAATTTAAATGCAGTCAAGAAAATCTTCAAATATATCAAGGCACAACCCAAGCTAGGCTTGTGGTATCCAAGGGAATCACCTTTTGTTCTTGAAGCCTATAGTGACAGTGATTATGCAGGTGCTAATAATGATAGGAAGTCTACTACTTGTGGTTGTCAGTTTTTGGGTCGAAGACTTATCTCATGGCAATGTAAGAAACAGACGATAGTAGTTACTTCTTCAACAGAAGTTGAATATGTAGCTGCTGCTAGTTGCTGTGGACAAGTCTTGTGGATACAAAATCAAATGCTGGACTATGGGTTCAACTTTATGAACACTAAAATTTTCATCGACTATCAAAGCTCTATCTGCATTGTGAAGAATCCATTATTTCATCAACTAACCAAGCACATAGAGATTCAACACCATTTTATAGTGATGCCAATGAAAAGAAGCTGATACAAGTTCTCAAGGTACATACGATGATAATGTTGCTGATTTATTGACTAAAGCTTTTGATGGTCCAAGGTTTAACCACTTGGTGGTTCACATTTGTATGGTTAATCCTTAAGGTCTACGATTGAGGGGAGGAAAAGCCTAAGGGGAGGCTTCTTGTACATATATACTTGTACATTCTTACATCTGGTAGCTACTAACAACATTTTCAATGGGTATTTGCGGTGTGTGCAACTTCTAGGGGAAGATTTTGGTTACTCCTAGTTGCACTCTTCTGCTCCTAGTGGGTTAAAACCCCTATTCTTCATTTGTGTTTGGATTCTAGTCTCACTTTGGGTCACTGTTCATTGTGATGACTTTTGTTGACCACTCGCTGCTCCTAGTGTTGACCTCTAGTCGTTTTGACTTTCAGTCAACGTAGGTTACTTCTGGTGCACATATTTGTTAATCTTTGGTAATAGGGATTTCCTATAATATTTTAGAGGGCAAGTGGTTACTCAACATTAATGACTTAATTTGGAAAGGGAAACCCCCATAATTAGGGGTCAATGAACAGTTTCACTGACCATTATTTATGGTCAAAGGGCTCATTCGACTCAATTATCAAAACATAAACACACACACATATGCTCCTACCCTTAACCATCCTCAATCAATCATCTTTGACTGCTCAATCATCATCAATAGCATCACTTAAATATAAATCCGATCACAACAATGTTGCTTATCTCGAAGAAGGCCCTAGAAGGGAAGAGTTTCTTGACATCTTGGAATACATCGAGGCCTCTAATCTCAGGTATGCCTTTACTGTTTGCCCCACTGTGTATTACTCGGTCATTCGTCAGTTCTGGGCCACTGCCACCACCCACGAGGTGTTAGGTCATCCATTAGATATCCATGCTACTATATATTGTCGCTCCTATGTGGTGACAGAAGCATCCATTAGGTCTGCTCTTCATCTCCAAGATAAAGGTGGCATTATCTCACTTTCCAATCAAGAGGTGTTGGATGGAATGGCTGCTATTGGTTACAACCATGAGGGGAAGTTTAACTTTCAGAAAAATTGTTTCTCCCCTTAGTGGAAACTACTCATCTACTTCTTGATTCAATGCTTGAGTCCCAAAGCTAGGAGTTGGGAGGCATTTCCCATCTCCCTTGCTACTGGTTTGGTGTGTATTGCCCAAGGTCGTACTTTTAACTTTTCTCGTTATCTACTATATGGTTTGGTTAGCAATCTTATTGTTACTGGGTCTAGAAAGAAGTTTCTTATGTATCCTAGGTTCTTACAAAATATACTTATGTGCTTACCTCGTAATAGGAAAGAATATCACCCTTCTAGACTTACTCCTAAGGTTTATACGAATATGACAATTGGACATCTTGGTCCTCTAAGGCCCCTCACTGATGCTATGATGGGCCTTGCATAAGGGGGTCCCAATGTGGTTCCTCCGGCTGGTCAAGCCGCGGACGAATATTACTTGGTTGATGATCCCATGGAGGAGGAGATTCTTGTTGCTGGTGTGCAACATGTGGAGGTTGAGGAGCCGGCTAGAGAGGTGGTGGTAGAAATTCCATTTATCTCAAAGGCCACCTCTTCTTCTCGCCCATATGTGTCCTCATTTGCTGATTCTCCCCTTCCTAGTCCAGTTCACCCTTCAGCTGGGGAGCCTTCTAGCTTTCATGCACATATGGATGACAAATCCTTTGCTTCTGGTCCCAATGTCGCATCCCCCAAACCAAGTCCTCTTGGTGGGGAAGTTGAGGAACCTGTTACTCTGACTTCTTTGCTTGCTCTAGTGCACATGTATTATGAGAAGATCGTATCTTTGGAGGATGAGCTCAACCAACATCGAAAGCTCACAATGGATTTTGTGCTCCCTTTGGCGAACAGGGTCAAGGCATTGGAAAATTTCTCAAGCGTCATAATAAGTGTGAAAACATTTATCCTTTTACCACTTATTTACAATAATAACAAGACCAAAACGTGTATTTTATTTCGTAAAAGTCGGAATTATGCGTGGTTTGTGTTTTTATTGTGTTTCAGGATAAAAGTATGCAAAAGGAAGTAAACATGGGCTATCACGGGCTTTTATCGAAGAAAAAGACAAAAGACGAAGTCAAAAGATCGAGAATGCAAAAAAGAACGGAAGTCCAAGGCCTATTCTGAAGATTTATCGAAGAAAAAGTCTAAAGACGGAAGTTTAATGAAGTCGAAGAACTCAAGTCTAATTATAGAAGAAAATTATAAGACAAGTTCAACTTATATCGACAAATCCCGAGACGACGTCAAGAAAGACAAAGACATTAAATCGAGTCGAGACAAGAAGAAAGAAAGAAGAAAGCTTAAGCACTTAATCTCCCCACCTCCTATAAATACCCTCCTAATATGTCATTCGGAGGGTGTTAGTTGTTTGAGTTTTTTAGTTAATTTTTAGTTTTATTAAGTGTGTTTTTAATTTCTCTCTAGTTTTCCTTTCAAGCTTAATAAATCTTTACATTAATCTTGTAATCTTTTCATATTAATCTTTAATCAAATCAAGCTTATTTCCTTAATTCTCATTCTACCTTTCGTAATGTTTTTAATCTTGATAATCATGTAGTTTTATTTTAATTTTGTTGATGGTTTGATTGTGTAGCTTATTTGATTATGCTTATTGAATTGGTGATTTTAAGAGTTTTAGATTAAAAGTGCTTATTTTCTTAATCTTTATGATAAATAGTTCTTAAAAATAAGTTGATTTTGGTATGTTTAATATTTTGATAAAAAGTGCTTTTTGGTTAATAGCTTATTTAGTGTTTTAAAAGTTTTTAAATTCTAGCTTATTTACTTTTTCTAAAAATCTTTTTGGGTTAAGTTTTGGTAAGTGCTTATTTTAGATTTGCTTATTTGTTTAAGTTTTGTGTTATCCGGGTTTTTAAACCCCCATATTCCGAATAGCTGCCATAACAAAGTATTCTGGATGTAGCTAACTACCTTTTATTCCGAATGGCGCTCATCTCTACATTCCGGATAAGCATCATTTCAGTAATTCCGGATAAGCATCATTTAAGCATTCCGGATAAGCCCTTTATTTCATTTTTCCGGATAAGTATCTGGAACATATTCAGGATAAGCACTTTATTTCCATTATTCCGAATACCTGCACCTTCAAATATTCCGGATAAGAACCAGGATTCAGAATTCCGGATTGTGACCAGAACTTTATTCCGGATAACGTCTTTCGTATTTATTCTGGATAAGTCTCTCAACAAGGTATTCCGGATAACTCATTTTACCAAGTTATTCTGGATAAGAAGTAGAAGACGGATTGCGGATAAGAATCCAAAGTATTCCGGATAAGTGGTCAAATAGAGGATTCCGGATAAGCACCAGAAGACGAGTTCCGGATAAGGAGTTTGTTAAACATTCTGGATAAGCTGCATATATTCATTCCGGATAACATTCCGGATAGCATTCCGGATAACATTCTGGATAAGGTTTTGTATTTCCAGTTTTTGAACTTCAATTTTTCCTGCCTTTTTACTTAGCATTATTTTAACTTGACTTGTTTAATTTTTAAAAAGTTTACATTTTTATAAGTTTTCATCACTTACTCTTTAATTTTTTAAGTCTTCATTTTTAGTTTAAATTTTCAAGCTTTCATTTTTATCAATTTACTCAACGACATTTTCACTTTTAGATTAAAAATAGATATTCAAACCCTTTTTATTTTCCACCAAGAAAGACTGAGTCGCACTTTTGACTAGTAATCAATTCGAAAAGATCGGAACAACGAATTTTCATAACTAAGTAAAATCTAGTTATTAAATGGCGCCGCTGCCGGCTCTTTTCTTTAAGATTAACGGTTTTAAGTCAGAGACACGTTGGATTTTAGGATCCGTTCATCTTTGAACGTTATTTTTCTTGCCTAAAATTTTCAAAAATCCTAAAAAATTTAAAATTTTCAAAAATTACAAAAAAGAGAAAAGCATAAAAAACGCAAAAATATTTCTTTTCTATTTTTCTTTTCTTTTTGTAGGTGTGTATGCGTACTTGTGCTCGTAAGAAGAAAGCAATTCAAGCCGAAGTCATAACTCCACCTATTGTCACCATGGACAATCAACCAATGATCGAGATTTTGTAATCGCACGTAGAAGGCAACATCGATGCAATTGTCATACCCGAGATTGGAGCCAACAATTTTGAACTTAAATCTGGCTTCATTCAAATGGTCTTTGCTCAACCTTTCTTAGGGCGTTCGCTTGATGATCCTCATGACCATATAAAAAGGTTTCTTCAACTCACCAATACGGTTAAGTATAATGGGGTTTCACAAGAAGTGATTCGCTTGATAAGGAACCGCCACAAAGTATTATTACGTGGACGAATTTAGAGACCAAGTTCATTAACTACTTTTTCCCACACTCACGTACTACTGCTTTGCGGAATGAAATCATTACCTTTGAACAAAAGTACGATGAGACATTTAGTGAATCTTGGGACCGTTTTAAGGAACTTTTAAGAAAGTGTCCACAACATGGTTTCACAAAAGTACATCAAATTAATACTTTTTACAATGGTTTAAGCATGAATGACCAAGATTCACTAAATAGTGCCTCGGGGGGTAACATTTTGGTTATGTCTTCTAATGGCGCTTGGGATATTATTGAGAACAAGTCTAGAGTGCAAACCAAGAGTGTTCGGACTAATATGGCTAGTGCTAGCACTAATGAGAGCGACAAGAGAATTGATAAGCTTACTTCGCTTGTTGAAACACTTGCTCTCCAAACCGCTAACAACACCAAATCTATCAATGCACAAGTTAATGCTATGAGTCAATCATGTGAAATATGCGGGGGATCTCATTCATACACCGATTGTCCTTCGACTCATGCCAATCCGGAAAAGGTGTATGCCGCCAACGGTAACTATTCCACGGGAGGCTATCAAGCACGTCCTCAAGGTGACCGTAATTTGCTCAGCTATCGCTCAAACAACTTTCTTTCACCACCCAGTTTTCCCCCACAAAACCCAAACAACCTCAATTGCAACAATCAAAACCAACCTCGAGCTCCAAATCAATATCAAACGCAAAGAAACTCATATCCACCTAAAAGAAACAATCAAGTTCACCAACCACCCGCTTATCAACCACCTGCCTTCCATGCTCTTCCTCCCACCCAACCCACCACATTTAATTAAGAGGTTGACACTTAGATGTGGACTAATGATGTGATAGTGCAAAATCTTTAGCGGGAAATGGCCCACTTGAAAGTAGATATGGTGAAACAAGGGAATGATCTTCGAGCCGATATGCGAAACTCTTTGGCAAGTCAAACAAATGACTTAAGGAACATGATGGCTAGTTTCTTCCCAAGTAATCAAGCCTTTGGTTCGGGTTCTCTTTCGAGTAACACCGTTGCTAATCCAAGAGGGGAGATGAAAGCAATCACCACTCGAAGTGGAAAAGGTTTAAAGGAACCCGAGCATCCTACACATACACCGGTGATTGTGACAAAGGAAAACGAGTCCCCTTCTCTAATTCCTCCACCTTCTACTTCTCCAATTCCTCAACCTTCTATTTCTCCAATTCGTCCACCTTCTACTTCCACCCCTCCACCACCCAAGGATGTGAGTGAGAATTCCATTCTAAAGCCTTCATCTCAACCCAACATACCTTATCCTTTGAGGTTGAGGAAAGAGAAATTGAAGATCAAGGACGATATTTAGGTTTCTAACTTTCTTAAAATGTTTAAACAACTGAATTTCAATATCTCCTTTGTTGATGCTCTCGCTCACATGCCCAAATATGCTAAAATGTTTAAAGATCTTCTCAGTGATAAGGAGAAACTTCTTGATATTTGTAACACCCCCAAATTTTTACACAATTCAATACAGAGGAAGACTCGTTGGTGTTACGGGATAGCACATTACTCACATCATAGACAACGCTTAAAAATCGAGTCGTTTATTAATAAAGCATTTCCATTCATAAATATCAAATTTACATAGGTCCCAAGTCATAGTATTTCATACAAGTTTTACAAAGCATTTGAATGGAAATTATTATTTAAGTGCGGGCCATGAATTCTTGTAGTCTTCCCGAGAATTACCTTCAAGTACCTGAGACAAAACATGTTAAAAGAAAAGGTCAACGATAACGCCGAGTGAATTCATAGAGTTTAATAAAACCATTAATATATCATCGATATATAATTATTACCGAAAATCATTTTGTACAAATCTTTGTAGTAGACCATAAAATAGGCCAAAACATTTTATACAAATCCTTGTCAAAATCATAATATAGGCTTTCGCCTTCAAAACCATTATACGAACCAATGTCGTAAAATATCATACAATACGTTTTATAACGTCGTATAGAGTTAAATAAAAACCGTTATATCAATATGGTTATGTAAAACCAAAACACGAACATAATATCAATAATAAGACCCCGTATTGCTAGTCAGGTAATATATCGTAATTCAATGCGTATAGCAGTATTTTCGTTATTTGGATTATTATAAGCCGCATGACATTGTTACCTTACTACAAAAAACAATGGGTAGCTAACAGGAAACTCAATTTGCCCATCTAAATTAGTGTGTCGTTACAAAAATCACGCTATGGAAATCTTCTCATACATAAATTCGCCTACCAATCAATGTGGCACGACGGGGATCAACCGTCAAGAGGCGAACTGGGGTGATCGTCCCCAAATAGTACTATTATATGCACAAGCGTCTACCAAATCCCGGTAGTTCACAATTCATGCTAATGGGACTTTTAGTGACATAACCTAACTTTAATAATCCATTTTATTTCATACATCGGGTCATATAATCATTCATCGGGTCATATAATCATTCGGGTCCAAATCAATAATCAAACAATCGGGACAAATGGTGTCCTATTTTTTCAAAACTAACATGTTATCTCCATCGCGGGATTATAAAACATTTCATAAAAACATTTATAAGAGTGCGAGGCTATGAACTCACGTTGATTGGGAAAGGCGGTTATCGACGATTTGGATGTATTGTACGTGCTTCAATCACGGAAACCTAGACAAATAATACTCGTCTTAGAATCTTGTCCAATGACTTTATGAAAATCATAACTATGTATATATATGATGATTTTATAAATATGATGATGATCAAGTGGGATTGTACATCTTTATTCACTCATTATAGTGTTATGTGTTGGTAAATTTTCATACTAGTCTCACTAGTTTTAGCTTCTTTACTTGTCAAGGCCCAATAAGCCCATTATAGGCCCATTACCTTATATTAGTCCATATTTATACTTTTAAACTCAGCCATATGCTTACATATTGGGCCCAAGTGGGTTAAGCCCAATGAGTAAGCCCATTAGAGTTAAGCCAAACTAGTCGGGTTAATAGTCTAATAAGGCTACTTTGGCCCATTAATGTCTACATGTTATAATGCTCGGGTTTTATCGGTTTTTACTTGTTATATAATTTTATACATCAGTATGTGAGTTTTGAAAAGTTTACATTAGACGGGTCCGACCGTCTAAGTTTTATTTGACAAAAACGTTAATCTTTCGGTTTTAGCCGAAAAGACGTAAAACTTAGGTATATAGTTTTATGACTTGGAAAAACATTTATACTTGTAATCTATATAAACTGTATCATTTTAATATCAATATATATAAATTTTTATTTATAATTATTATTAGCAAATAGTGGATTTTATATATGTATATTTTATAAATACAAAATTTTGAGTGCTTATATTATATACTATTTATTTTATAAAATCTGTCCTAAATATTCAGTCCACTAAAATGTCCATATCTAGAGTTCTATAAGGATATAGGACCTCAAATTTTTATGAAAGAAACTAAATGATATGTGCTTCATTTAACTCCTCTATAGCTACTGGTGAATCAGCCTCTAAGTATTTTAATAAATTCGTCCAAAACAGTGTATGCAGATTTGCACTCCAATCTTGTTTTGATCATATCTCACTCATTTTTAGGATTCCATTACATGGCCAACTAATACTTCGCTTTTGGCTAGGTATAAAATCTTATCGTCCGAATCCTTTCGAATTGAAAACCGGTCTTAAGTGCGACTCAATCGTCTTTTGGTGAATCAAGAGAATGGTTTGGTTGATTTGTTTTAAACTATTAGCAAATAAGTAAAGTGTCGTTGAGTGAAATGGAAGTTAAAAGATTAATACTAAAATGACAAGTAAAAATAAATGCTCATAAACTTAAAGGTGACAATGGAAAAGTACTAGCACACTAAATAAAACTAACACTTGGAGAACTCTCTAAATATAAAAACTTAGATAAAAAGTACTATAAGAAAGTAAGAACGGAGTACAACAAATCAAGCCAAAAGAAGCCCCGATCGGAATGTTTTCCGATCGGTTGATCGGAATATGGCTAAAACACCGAATCGGAATGTGGGACAAAAAGGGTCAATCGGAATGTTAGCGAATAGTCCAAATCGGAATAACCACGAATAACACCAATCGGAATAATACTTGTGTGTGGCGATCAGAAAGAAAAGCAAGCTATCAATCGGAATACGCAACAAAGGACCAATCGGAATAGCAAAACCCTTTTCCGATTGGTCAATCGGAAAAAGGGGATGAAGAGGGCTGCTCGGAATGTATAGCAATCGGAAAAGGGAGTTGTACCCTTTCCGAAAATGAAGGAAATCGGTTATAAGCAAGTGAATAAGCTATATAATAAGCTTATCACAAAACTAACCCGAATCAATGACAAAACCAAATCAAATAAGCACTTTGATCAACTTATTTAACTCGAAATTAAGTAACTTTTTGGATCAAACAATAAAATCATAAACTTTTTAAGAAACTTTTTATAAGAAAAATAAGCTAATCATAAAAATAAGCCAATAAGCACAAAAGTCTTAAAGCTTAATCAAATGAAAACTATTGAAATGATCAAAAGATTAACTTTTTAAGCACGAAATCATTAAGAACAACACGAATCTAATGATAATCGCACCAAAATCAATCTTAAATCAAAGAAAAGTAGAATGAGATTAAGTATAAAAAGCTTAAAATGAACTTGATTAATAAAAATAAGCAATACAAAGAGTTTAATCTTGAAAGATTAAGAAAGAGATGAAACTAGTGAGAGAAAGTTTAAGACTTTCTCTCTCTAAAACTAGAGAAAAACTAAGAAAAAGTGAAAATTAGCAAAAAATCTAACCACCCTCCTAATGACTATTAGGAGGGTATTTATAGGGAAGGTGGAAGGAGTGCATGTGTTGCATCTTCTTTCTTGCTTTCTTCACGTTTTCTCGACTCGACTTTAATTCTTTGTCTTTGTCGTCTCGGGATTTGAACTTGTCTTTTAATTTTCTTCTTCTATTAGACTTAAGTTCTTCGACTTCGTTAAACTTCCGTCTTCAGACTTTTTCTTCGATAAATCTTTAGAATAGGCCTTGGACTTCCGTTCTTTTTGCACTCTTGATCTTTTGACTTCGTCTTTTCCCGTTTTCTTCGATAAAAGCCCGTGAAAACCCGTGTTTTCTTCCTTTTTAATATTTTGGTCCTAAAACACAATAAAAATACAAACCACGCATAATTCTGACTTTTACGACATAAATCACACGTTTTGGTCTTGTTGTTATTGGAATTAAGTGGTAAAAGGATAAGTGTTTTCACACTTATTAAATCCCCTACACTTGACCATTGCAATGCCCTCATGCAATACATTAATTTTAAAGCATGGTTTACATTTTCCATCATAAATAACCCACCTTGGCCTTTATTAAATACTAAACATAAAAGATAGAAATAAGTAAAGAAATTAAAAACTTACATTGGGTTTTGGCGACCATGAACGTTTATCATCCTCAAGTTTCACGTTCCCCATACCAAGCTTAAAAACGAGATCATTGTTATTATAAGTTAGCAAACTATCACGAACTCATGTGAGCCAATTATTCACTTAGACTCCCTTATTCCTAGGTGTATCTCTTATATTTTATTTTTTTGTCTTGAATGATCACGAGGATGCATTGTTTGACTTATTTCGATAGTTATTTAGTCCGAAAATAAGGTGAACGATTTAATCAATAGTTAGCTAAATGATCAAATCTTTTAAAACTGCTTCTCGGGACCTCATAAAGTTCATATCTTGGCATAACTCGCTTCACGATTTGAGACCTTTCTCGGACCGATGTTTGGCAGCGACTTCATACTTCAAATCTTTGAGAGACGTTCTTGAAATAATGGTCTTCTCTTCATAATGGGAATTTCTTCACTTGAAGTTTTGAGAGATTCTTCATCGTTGGACCACGACTTCTTCATTTTTCTCCAATCTTTATATTGGACTTCAATATACAACGATCCGCCTCCTTTTAGGACTTGGATCTATTTATCCTCATACCTTGTTAGGGTCTTTTCGGATAGACTTCTCCATGACTTTTGGGGAGTTCTTGCTTTTCGTCGTGTGTCTCGATCCTTCATATTGATTTTCGATAAATGATTCTTCACATCACTTTTGGATCTTTAGCAACAAAATGTAGCCCTCATGCCTTGTTAGGGCCTTTTCGGACTCGCCAATCTTCTCATCCCGCTTCAATAAGTTATGCCTTGGCTATGAACTCTAATCCGTACCGAGCAACTTTTAAACGATCTGGGGCTAGAAGCTAAGTAACCTTTTAAATCGTACAACCTTATTTATTGCAGATAAATTTATTAACAAGCGGAGGGAGAATAGGCTTATAATTAACTCACATAAATTCACGAAAGAATACCGAACTTATAATTGACTTTACCATCTCTTGTTCTCCACAGTTTAAAATCCCAAGGAATGAGACTCGTGGATGCTTAGCCTATTAAATCAGAGTTTTGGGTTTTCGAGTCCCCTATAGGATCTTGCAAATTCTTAGAGTTTTTCAAGTTTAGAAATCGCATTTTAAAGTTCCCTTGATAAACGACTCTCTAGGATCAATTATAGGAACTTGCGAAAGTTCTTGTTCTTAACCCGTGAGAGTTAAGACTTTCGCGTTTTATAGCTCCTTATATAAAAGCCTAGCAAAACTTGACTTAAACATGTTAAGGATACTAGCTAGAGTAAACTTAGGTAAGTAAACTCGGGTTGAGTCAAAAGATTCACAACGTTTGAAAATTAAAACCACTTTATTAAACATTTATTCTAATAAGGAAAGAAACTAAAAAAATGATAAAGGAAAATACAACTAAACAACTAGGCCAAAATAGATTAAAATTTTTGAAAAATGTCGAAAAATCAAATTTTCCGGTTAAAATGAGGGTAAATTCATGGAAAAGACCACTTATTTCGATAGAAGTCCCCCTACACTTGAGATAAACATTGTCCTCAATGTTTAAGCATGTGGGAGTAAACTCCCCTACACTTAGGACATTGTGCACTTTGTTTAAATCTTGCTAAGGAAAGGACAACTAAAGTGAATTCAATGTGAACATATAAAATATGAAATATTGAATCACAAGAGCTTAGGATAGGACCGAGAAGATAGGAAACACGGTATCACAGTTCATCAAAAGTCATCAAGATGCTCTCTGAAGCTTGAATCCCTGCACAGCACAAGAAACAAGACAACAAACATATGCGGGGCTCCCCTACACTTATTATGAAAGCAGTAAAGGATGGAACACGGGTTGCCTCCCGAGAAGCGCTTGTTTTTGTTTACCGAGTCATGAGCCTGACTCGACCCAATTTTAGTTCATGGGGAACGTGGTGAGGGATGGAATCATCTCATGGGAGATGTCCTCACCAAAGTACAGCTTCAGACGCTGGCCATTCACCTTGAAGTTGGGTCCATTTGGCTGAGAAAGCTCAATGGTCCCATAAGGAAAGACGTTGGCAACGGTGAATGGACCAGACCAGCGGCTTTTCAACTTTCTAGAGAAGATCTTCAACCGAGAGTTAAAGAGTAAGACTTGATCACCAACGTGGAACTCTCAGTTCTTGATTTTTGCGTCATGAATGATCTTCGTCTTCTCCTTGTAGATCAGCGAGTTCTCATAAGCTTCATTCCGCAGTTCATTGAGCTCGTTGAGTTGAACCTTGCGATGATCACCGGCTTTGTTGATGTCAAAGTTAGCCCACTTCAAGGCCCAGTGCGCCTTATGTTCTAGCTCTATAGGGAGGTGGCACTACAAGAAAATGAAGCTATTGTAGCATTTTAGAAGTAACACTTTGAAGATTGTTGCCTTTTACACTTCAATAATAATAAAACAACATTTTGCTCTATAAGTGTTGCATTTTTAGATCTAACGCAACATTCTTTTTTGAGTGTTGCATATTTTATTGTAAATTACAACACTTTAAAAAGTGTTGTCTTTGCTTAAAGGAAAATACAACGCTTTAGTTTAAAGTGCTGCAAACATGATTCAATCACGCAACATTATAAAAGTGTTGCACGAAAGTTGCATATACATACGTTTTTAAAGTAAATTTAGAATGACCTAGCTAATTACCTGTTATAAAAAAAGTTAAAAAAACTAATTGGTTCTGCTTTTTTAAAGTTACATGGCATATATCCAAACGCCCTTTTTATCATGTCATCGGTTAATTATTTTTGGTTGTATATGACCATCGACCAAAGGCTCATCATCAAGTCAAACATGAACTAAACCGGGTAAACCCAAACCAAACGAAAACCAAAATGTGTGAAAAGTTGGACCAAAACTAACCCAAATTGGACACAGGCTAGCTCGGTTTTTTTCCAGTTTTGTTGGGTTGGTTAAGGTTTAGATAGACTTACAAGAACTAAAATGCAAAAAGATATTAGGGAAAGTGCATCATCACTTTTTCCCTTCAAATAATGAAGCAGTACAACAATGAGTATACTTGTTCACATGAGATTATATAAACGACGGATATGAGCGTAAAGATAAAAATTTAGGATACCAGGTACGAAGAAATATAAGAAAATGAGAATAAGTGTTGGAGCTAGGCTCCAAATAGCCATAAGATCTCCTTATGCAGCACATAATGAACTCTTGTATAAATCATACAGTAAATGGGGAAAAAACTATCTTTTTTTTGTAACCACGGTTTCGAATACATAGCAATTATGGTTAGTAGCCACAATGTAAACACTTCCATAGCAATCAAAAGTTGTATATCAACAACAAACTGAGTAGCATTCCAGTCATAACAACTTCCATAATAACTACAGTATCCAAAATGGAAATACATTAGTGAATATGCAGCAACAATTAAATAAAGTAGAAGCAAATTGCCTCAAGACATCCCATCAACTGCATTTGTAGCTTAGACTTTTACTGCAAGCATGTGTCTTTTGAAAAGCAAGCACGAAACAACTCCTTTCTAGTTAAGCTCATTTCCCGTTAGACATTCCTGTTCGAACAAAATATATGATATCAATTTAGAATGAGCAGGTGGTAAAGTCAAATATAGAATGAGCAGGAAAAGTGGTAAAGTTAAGTGATACTATAACAGATTCCGACACATACTAAATTAGCTCAAGTATGATTTGTTTGTGGACTGGTATGTAGGGGTGTTATCGGGTCGGGTTGTCGGTTTATCGGGTTTATCGAATCGGGTTTTGACCTTTAGAAATATGACCCGCAACCCGACCTGATAAGAAATCGGGTTATCGGGTTCGGGTCTAATCGGGTTCAGGTTATATCGGGTCGGCTTATCGGGTTCCCCTTATTATAACATCATATCTGTATTTTTTATGAACTTTGTGCAGTCTTTATTACTACTACGTACTATGCTAAATGTTGATAACACATAAGTCATCACATTTATGTTTCAGTCGGTACACCTCAAAACCAAGATTCTATTCCAGATTTTGGTCTAATTATAGATACAATCATGCATACCACTAGAAATAACAGTATGTCAAATTCCTTGGTTAACTTTGTCGTATCTTATCACATTGGCATATATGTTAGGAATTACCCATATTTTTATGTGCATATGGATGTTCCGAGTTAATGGGCCGCAACCACGTTCCCTCGAGCTCGGACCCTTAAACTAGATATATCCAAAAACTAAATGATCAGGCACATAACCTCAGACTTGCGGTGAGGGCCCCAGACTCGACCGGACTGAGAGGACGGACCGGCCCGACACAAAACGAACCTGACCGAAGGACCATCGGTCCAGTCCCAGTTCCAAGTATTTTCACTTTTCAGTCTCAGGTCTGTTCGGACCATACTGATATGCCTTACCGTGACTAATTATACTTCCCATATTCTACATTTTTTGTGATATGCACCTCAAGTGTATCATACAAACCTACGATACATGTTATGTAGCTTCCACTAAAAACTACGAAGTATAATATATTTCCTTCACATAATTATAAAAAACTCACTGAATTTGATCACTGTATAATTAAAACATGATCACCTCCAACCTCATCAAAGATTAAATGGTTTTCATCAGGATTACAGTTTGACTTTATGAAGAAGTCAACTGTGGAAACAAGATACTATGAACTAAGTTATGTAACATCAAAACTTTAACTGATCAAAAGTAGATAGCTGGCACACCTTAGTGAGAAGCACATGTACTAGATTATTTTATTTAGTACATTTTCATTTTACGGTAACACAGTTCGCTATGTAAATTAACACACCTTTTAACCCCTAAAAGTCAACTCTGCAGACTTCCTTTGGTTTGTGTACAGTTTCATTTGGTTTGTGCAGTTTCATTTGCAAAATGTAGTTATTTTATTTAGTACAATTTCATTTATTTAGTACAGTTTCATTTGGTTTGTGTATGCATTTGCTAGTGTAAGTATCTGTTATTAGGGGTGTTTACGTACTGCTAATTGACAACACGAAAACCATAACATACATTATGATTGCAAAATTGTAGAACTTCAGAACCAATTGTCTAAAACTTTTACAACAGAACCAAAGTTTAGAATATTTGCAGCAGAACGAAAAATGGGGTATGACTCATCCAGTACTAAAAAGGTAACATTATTTATAAATGTGTCTACATATTTTGAAAATATTGTTGTAGAATTGCTGGCAAGAGAAGAAAGAGAGTGGAGGTATTAAGAGGTCATTTCTCTAAGATTAGGATCGATTGAGCTGGGTTACGATAGCAAATAAGATTTGGCGGCATTTGACCCATTGAATGCCATCTTCTAAATCTACCATACAAAGTATCCCCTGTTTAAGATAACAAATATGATTTGGCTCAAGTAAGCCAATCAACTACGACGATGTTTTGTCCAGTTAAAATTATATCAAAGATATCTTAAATGGAGCTTCAACTTTCTTGGATCACAACTTATTTTGGTAGTTTGTCAGTTGTGCTTGTCCATGTTGAATTCTGCCAAAGCCGTCCACTTTTCTTTTAGTTTCAAGGCAGATATCTAAACTAAAACTGTGTCCATAATGACAATACGAAGGGAAATTTTTTTTTTTACATAAAGTGAGGGCAAAATGTACATTAAGTATGCAGAAAGTAAACCACTTGGGTTGACCTTAGGCGGAAAAGTAAACCACTTGGGTTGACCTTAGGTGGCACCGCATCAAAGTGCATGTGCTCACCAACCTAGGCCATGAACCTCTATGTTCTGTTCTTTACCAAAAAATATTTGACTAGCTCAAGTATAACTTAGTTTGGTTACGATTAAGCAACAGTAGATTTACATATTGCTAAGATTCAAACTACGTGGCTGTTATAGTACCAACATAGTTTACAACACGAAATAGGAGTGTTTAAGGTACATATGCTTAAATCAAGAAGTGATCCATCTATAGTAAGTGTTCAAGACGTTAAGTCCTGCTTGTTTGTGTAATTCTTAACCAACTAAAAATTGTGTTCGTGAGTATTTCTTTTTCATTTGTGTTTGTTTCTAGTTTCTTGTTTTTAAGATTAAATATTAGATTTGGGTTGTATATTGAATTCAAGATATTTCTCTAAATTAGCAGAATGTCCTATAATATCGAGTATATCTTCACTGATAGAACAAATTTGTTGCTGAACTAAATTTCACTTGTTCTTAGCAATGGTGTGTCAAATTTGATATCCAAGTCAATTATCAAACCAAACAACAACAATGGAATCAACACATTATTTAGTATTCATACTCATTCCACCTTATTATCAAACTCATACCGATTATCATTCCGAGCAACAAAGCAAACAACACCTATGTTCTCTGGATCAGGTTTCAAAGCAACAAACAAACAGGCTCACATCACACAGGCTCACTAATGCAACAAACAAACTTAGATTGTCACTTGGCAAAAGGTCCTAATTCCTTAATCAAAGCTGTAAAATTACAAGCAAACTTGGCATATATTACATATAATAGCATAGATTAAGTCTACAAACAACACTATCACACTAAAAAATAAAACTAAAAACTACAATTGTCATTTAGACATTTCATCAAACAGTTGGCGTTCACAATATGCAAATGTGTAATAAATATAAAAACTTGATAGATCAACTGTTTGATGCCAGTTTTCCTTGTTAAGACGATAACTAAAGAAGATTGAAATGAAATGGTCAAACGAAGAGCAGTTAAACCAGTGAGAACAAACCGAAATTGTTTTTATTTTGGAAAAATAATATTAACAAAATAAGAGCGGGAACGATATGATTATTGGGGAAAATGATGGCGGGAATGACATGAAAATTGGGGAAAACAAGGAGTATAACTTTTAATACATAAAATATTCTATAATTTTAAAAACAAAAATCTAAGTTATCTATACTAATATATAAAAAAGTTTAGTTGAAAAAGTTAAAAACTTTATATTTTCATATACAAATATAATGTTTAAATATGATAACAAGTGTATTACTCACTGCGTTATGGATTCGATATGAAATCGGTCAAGTCACTTTGTTACGGGTTCGATCACCAGGTCAATCTGGTCAAGTAATCATCTTGCGAGTTCGCTCACTGAGTCAACCCAATCGAACCGTTTCTTGTTACGTGATAGTGTTGATTTAATTGGTGCAACTATAGTGACTTAACTCACGAGGGTCTCGTGCGTGAGTTATACTCTCGATATGACCTAGCTAATGGTCATAACTTACTTCACTAAACTCATACATATACTCTATGCCAATGAGTTTGTGATAACTTACTCCATTAATCTTTCCAAAAATAACGAGCCCTCTATTAGTACCAACATATTTTTAAGATTTGTTGGTAAAGTTTAGATTTGTTTTCTCGCGGCTACCTACCGAAGAAGCGATTACTGTATCTTTGATGCAGCTAATACTAGACATCCGAGAATTCTTATTTGAATAGTTGTAAATAGCCGGCTATGTAAAAAATAATATCTCGGACCTACACCGGAGGTGTTGACGATGCTTTTCAAATCTCTCAAGTATGATTCGAACCTACGACCAATCGGTTAACAACCGACCACTCTATCATTGAGCTAGTGAGGAACAACGAGTAATTCTATGTCATAGAGTTCCATTCCCGTTCTCAACCCATGACCATATGAGCTCTAAGATTCCTTCGTAACTTCTCCGTAGTGGCTCCCTTCCATGCCTCATTTTAAAATAATCATCTTGATATTCAAGGACACGGATTTAAATTTTGTTAACCTTAATCTAGTTGATCATAACGAGAATAATCCTACATATTAAATAAAAAACACAACAAGAAATAAACTTTAAAACACAACTATATCAATGATTATAGCGTATAGGTCTTAGTTATGGACTTTGTCGAAAACCTGCTGAGCAAAGTGACTGGAAATCGAGTCGGGTCGAAGAACGAACCGAAACCGACTTTTTAGTTCGGTTTCGGTTTATATAGGTATACTCCATTCGGTTCTTGGACGTAAATTTTCATTAATTCGTTTTTGGTCGGTTCTGACCCCTTGCTTACCTCTAGAAATTTAGTAATTTTATTATTAATGTCATGTTTTAAAACCCGGGGTGTCAAATCAGTTGAATCGTGACCCGGTCAAGTAAGCGGATTATAATTTAAAACAAATGATTGAATTATGATTCAATGACTAGACGAGAAAAAGTAAATGGATAAGATTAAATAGATTTTATTTTTCACTTACTTTTTACAATTTAAATATCTCCCTAAACCGTTAAGTGTTAAACGAAAATGATTATGCCATCACGACGAGCGTTTAATTATCTTTCCACCAATATACATTATGATATACTTTTGAAGAGATTTTTTTTTCGTTTTTTTCTTCATGTTACGTGAAATATCATATATGATAATATTGTTTCATCATATATGATAACAGTGTTAAATCATATATGATATTAGTTTCTATCATATATGATAGATTATATCATATATGATTATACTCGTGTGACATCATATATGATAATTTTTGACAACGTGAAAAAATATAAAAAAATAAACTTTTTTGTCGAAAGTGTATTATATAAGATATTTTTAAAAAGATAATTAAATGTTTTTTATAATGGTATGTTTTTTTTCGAAAGAGAAAGAAAATACATTTTATATTTAATTTTATCTCTCGATTAAAATGGATATTTGCCATGAATGTAACCTCTTTTCCGGTTAATTTAAAATCGCCCATACCTTTCTCTCAAATTAGCTAATCTGTTTGTGAAACCTCATTTCGGCCTGAATCAAAGGTAAAACCATATAATTTCATCATTTTTGATTTATTCTTTTTGTGTATTATCATGTCCATTTTTTTTCTCGATGGGGTTTATATACAAGTGGATCAATAGATAGTTAGCCTATGATTTCAGATTTGTGTGGGGTTAGTGTTTTATTCTTATATCTATATTAGGATTGACTTTGACCTTATTTTGGGTATGCATTCTTGCTGTTCACTTTGGACAAAATCTAGGAGATACAGTTTTATTACGCAGATTTCGATTTGTTTGTGGTTTGTGGATGAGTGGATTATCAAAACATTTTGCTACAAGTGCTAGGTTCTGCTACAAGTACTAGGTTCTGCTAGAAGTGCTAGGAGCTCTTTGACATATTTCTAAGTCTAAGATACAATTTTAAGCACTAGTTATACAAGAACGACGACCTGGTTTGTGCCTTGCTGCCCCAATACCACCATCCATCCACGGCCGCTATTAACCACAAAATATTTTACGAAATCAAAGATAAAATTAAAACAGAATAACAGACTTGGACTTTAGAAAACAATGTTGAAAGACAAACAACAACAAAGTTCAACGAAAAGAGAAAAAAAGTTAAATGTCAAATAAAATTACACTTATTTGATCTTAGTACTTTGTATTTGATCTCTACACTTATTTAGCATTAACATTAAAACTAATGAACAAATAAAATTCCATGATTAAGTACTTGCTAGATATTTAGTTTGCCTTCGGCATCACTATTGTCAAACTCAATTATCTTTCCATTTGAGGCTGTGACTTGTGCCCCCTTTCCGAGACCTACGGGGAAACACCAACTGTTTTAACCAAAAGTTATATTTTAACCATTGAATGGTAAACGGAAAAGAGATATACTTGCAGTGGGTGTCACACAAAAAGACATGTCAAAAGATGAGACCTAAAATTTTTAAATCCCATCATAAAGAAGCTGTTTAAGGTGCAGCAAAGGCCCTTTTCCATATTACACTGCGAGGAGTAGAGGTTCATTTTATAATGGCAGCTTGTGAAAATATGATTAGTGGAACTGATATGAGGCCCGAAGATATTCTGACAGCTAGGGGTGTCAAATGGGTTGACTCGACCCGACCCGAACCCGACCTGAACCCGATAAGGTCTTATAGGACCGGGTTGATTCGGGTTCAATTTAGCTTATCGAGTTTATCGGGTTGACCCGATAACCTAATAGGGTCGGGTTAGGGTCTAAATTAGTTTGTTATCAGGTTATCGGGTCAACCCGATAAGATATGTAACCCATTAACCAATAAGACTAAGTTTTGACCTTACTGCTCTCTTTTGTTGGTACGTTATAATAGAACGTATGGACTTATGTTTTTTTAGCTTATGTTTGTTGTTCTTAGCTTATTACATGAGCTACTGCCAAACATTTAAAACACATGCCCACTGTTATATTTTGTTATTGCAGCTACTATGTACTATTGTGGTGCAGAGTAAGCATCTGCGGTTCGGCTTTATATGCTAATCATACAGTTATTCTCGTCATGCCTCATGTTTTACCTATGTGTTTAGTGTCAAGTTACCGAAAGATTGCACCATATGTAGATAACATAGGTTTAGTCAGAAATATGTGCCGCTTGTAGAGAGAACATGTGTGAATAGACTTTGACAACTATGAAAATATATGTCGATTTATATAATATAATGTTGCTCGCTTATTTGATGAAGTATGAATACACAAGCAAAATGGACTGCTTGAATATGTAATGCAAGTGTGCCAGTCTGATATGATTAACCTGCTTTGGGAATAAATCTTGAAGTATGACATCAAGGTAAACAACCGAAAGTCTGATATGATTAACCTGCTTTGGGAATAAATCTTGGTAGTAACTAATTGGTTGTATTTAACTAGAATTTCCATGGGATACCATCTTTTTTATTCAAGCACCAGCTCAATTCGGATTGCATATCGTATACATAATATTGCAATGATCATAGGGATATACTGGACTACTAAAAAAGTAGGCTTACATTACTAAATATTTGCTTTCGTTAACATACAATTAGGGGTGTTATCGGGTCGGGTTATCGGGTTTATCGAATCGGGTTAAATCGGGTTTGACCTTTAGCAATATGACCCGCAACCCGACTCGATAAGAAATCGGGTTATCGGGTTCGGGTTATATCGGGTCGGCTTATCGGGTTATTTCGGGTTCCCCTTATTATAGCGTCACATCTGTATTTTTTATGAACTTTGTGCACTGCAGTCTTTATTACTACTACTATGCTAAATGTTGATAACACATACGTCATCAGATTTATGTTTCAGTCGGTACATAAAAAAGCTACGAGAAACACAGTAACCTCTTTAGCACTTAGTTAGATACTTAAACGCACATATTTAAAGTTTTTACATGTCATTCATACATAAACTTAGTCTTTTGTCTTCCAAAGATAACCACTGTTATATTCATATAAGACTAGAAGTACTACTACATTAATGATAATGACCAACTAAAACATGTATTTTTATTGCTATGTATTACAGTATACACCAACTTGTCAATATTTCTTCCTTTCGGTAAATAGAAAAAACAAAAAATAACAAGTAGAACCAACACACTAATGCTAAATAATATAATAAGACAATGATTAATTACTTATATACAATCTGTTAACATAAACATGGAGAGAACAATACTAAAAAAATTAGTTCTTCTATTATCGGGTTGACCCGATAACCTGATAACCCGATAAGATAAATAATTAACCCGAACCTATTAGGCTATCGGGTCTATCGGATTGACCCGATAAGGTCTTATCGGGTTCGGGTCTGGTCGGGTCGACCCACTTGACACCCCTAGGCACAACCCCCTTGTGCCAATTGTCTTGGCTAAATCATGTTAGCTCACACAAGGGCGCACTTCGCATCCTAACCCATAGTCCCATAGTTGAGCTTGACATGAGATCCCTTCTATTACTAGTAAATTGAAACTTGAACTTAACGGTGTTTGAAGACCAAGTTATCAGACTTTCTGCTTTTGCATACCACAAAGGCTCCAAGCATTGTATTTTCTCGAATAGTACCACTTGTAAATATCTTGATGTAGTAATTGATTTTGTTGGAAAAATTAAAGCATAAAAGATAAAGATGTGGACAAACACATATCAGTTTTGAAACTCTTAATAACATACCTTACTTTATATGTTAATGAAGCTGATGAAGAATCTGTTGAAGATGATGAGAATGAAAATATAGAAGCTGATGAAGAATCTGATGGCAGTGACGATGAGTTTGAAAATGAGGATGCCGAACTTGGAATACTTCAAGTCGACCGACCACAAAAAGGAACAGGTTTAACTTAAATACCATATGTTTTGTTTGGCTTGTTATGCATTTGTAGATAAAATGAGGTCTTTCATATTGATATTATGACATAGTTTTAATACGTTGTATACCTTACTTTATATACATTACAACCTCACACTCACATTCCTCTGTAGATTAACTTAGTATATGTCTAGTGTGTGTTTTAGGTATCTCTGCAACTAAGAAAAAAGGACCAACATTGATGCATAACATACACACGTGAGAATTCAAAAAACGTAAGGTTATCATATGCAATGAATTCAAACAACCTATCGGACCTTCAACGAAGGAGAATGATGTAGCAGGAAAATTCTCTCGATTTTTGGGTACAATAGCTCGTACTTATAGTTATTGTCCATTGACTTGTAGTTCATGGCACAAAGTGCCTGATAAGGACAAAATGTGGGAGTATGTGTTGGTAGGTTTAAATGTTGTTATACACTGCTTATATGCATAAATGTTTTCCTATTATTTTTGTACTAACATATAAATCTTTGGCTTAGGAAAAAGACCAACGTGACAAATTTGTTGAAGATGCATTCGCTATGCTTATTCAAAAGTTACCTGCTAGAATTGTTGACGAGTTTTTAACATGAGCTATCATATATATGCTTGGTTCATGGTACGCCCTTAATTTATAATTCTGCATATCGAACATGCTCTAAACATATTACATGAGTAAATTTCTAGAACTAGTCTAGTTATATTTCATATGTCTCATTGGTTTAAAAATAAGCTACCTGGATATTGGGATGGGAAATTGTCATATGTGAGGGGTTAAGTGTTTGTATATAATAATACAAGTACACACAATAGCATAACTAAGGTAGCAGAACCTGTAGCGGAACCAGAATCTGTAGCAGAACTAGCAGAACTAGCAGAACCTATAGAGGAACCTATAGTGGAACCAGAACCTGTAGCACTTGTAGCTAAATGTTTTATAGTGGTATTACACATTTATAACATTTGAAGAGCATTGCGTGTTAGGTATCCATTTTATTTATGAATTCAACAATTCACTTTGGTCCACTTGTATCATACTAAGATCTATATTATCACTGTAGATTTTTTTGGCGTAAAATCTGTTTATATAAATCTATATTATGAGTGTAAACTATATCATGAGTGTAAACTAACATTATTTTCTATCATTTTCATATTGGACCAGGCAGCGTCGATTCATAGTACTTCAAGTTGCATGTGGAGAATTGAAAAGATGAAGTCAGGATGTCTAGGGTTATTATTTGAATGCTTTTTCTTTTATTCAATCGAACTTTTATATTGGTTATCTTACATTGCACGATTTGTTTAAAATACAACCCGAATGTTATTTATGGTGTTTTCGTATTTCTATGGTTGAACATGAGAATAATTAATGTATTATTAGACCTTTTTACTTTTTGAAGATCTGTAGGATGACAATTTCGCATATATTTAGCACTGTGTTGTGTCAAACGATGTTGTTACTAATCATTTATGAAAGTGCCGCCTTATGTTAAAGAAAACATCTAGAAGTGTTGCATTTCACAGAATGAAGTGTTGCATCCTTGGTTGTAATATTGAGAAAGTGTTGCAATTTAATCTAAAAGTGTTGCGAATGTGCGAAAAATGTTGCATTTCAACTTGGAAAAGTGTTACACTTAACTAATTTTTTTTTTGCATTTTTGTGTAATAAGTGTTGCACTATGGTATATAGAGTGTTGCATTTTAGTCTAATGAGTGTTGCAATTCATAGCGGAAGTGTTACAATTGAGTGTAAAAAGTGTTGTTTTTTAGTGTAAAAAGTGTTGCATTTTAAAGCATCACATTGGTAAAACATAGGCAACACATTTAGAAAGTGTTGCACATTCTGACTAAAAGTGCCACTTATACCTAAGGCGACGTTGCATAACATAGCACTTCGTAAAGTGTCACATTAGGCATAATGCAACATTTTTAAGACATAATACAACACTTCACGAGTGTTACTTTAACTCCATTTTCTAGTAGTGTGGCAGGCTTTCCCGTACACAAGACGATAAGGCGTACAGCCGATCGGGGTCTTATAAGCAGTACGGAAAGCCCACAGAGCATCATCTAACTTATCGGCCCACGCGGCGCGATGCTCTCCCACAGTACGCTCCAAAATTCTCTTCAAGCCACGGTTGGAAATCTCGGCTTGCCCATTGGTTTGGGGATGATAGGCGGTGGAAAGACGGTGATTGACACCATACTTAGCCATGACTCTTGCAAATTGATCGTTGCAAAAATGAGTCCCGCGGTCACTGATAATAGCACGAGGAACGCCAAATCGAGCGAAAAGTTGCTTCAAAAAGTTCACAACCACCCTCGCATCATTCGTAGGAAGAGCCTTAGCTTCAACCCATTTAGAAACGTAGTCGACGGCGACGAGGATGTACTTGTTCCCTTTGGAGGATGGAAATGGCCCCATAAAGTCGATGCCCCATACATCAAAGATTTCACATTCCTGTATGAAATTTTGAGGCATCTCATCCTTATGTGTGATCTTGCCTTGACGTTGGCAAGCATCACAATGCTTAACCATTTCGTGAGCGTCACGATAAATGGTGGGCCAGTAGAATCCAGAATCAAACACTTTCTTAGCGGTGTAGTTGGGACCAAAGTGACCACCGGTGGGTCCTTTGTGGCAAGCTTGAAGAATGTCAAAAGCTTCCGGTCCGTCAACACATCGACGAATAATCAGATCAGCACACTGTTTGAATAGATAAGGGTCATCCCAAAAGTAAGTCTTAACTTCATTCAAGAACTTCTTCTTTTGTTGGAATGTTAACCCTTAGATGAGAATACCACCCGCTAAGTAGTTTGCAATGTCTGCAAACCACGGGGTGCCATCAAGATTGAGATTTATAGACATTAAGGTCTCAAGGGGGAAAGAGTCATTGATCTCTTTGTTCGGATGATCCCCTTGATATGGATCCTCAAGTCGACTCAAATGATCCGCGACCAGGTTTTCTGCGCCCTTCTTGTCACGAATTTCAATGTTGAATTCTTGAAGGAGTAAAACCCAGCGAAGAAGTCTTGGCTTAGCATCATGCTTTGTCATCAAGTACTTCAACGCGGAATGGTCCGTGTATACGATGGTGGGGGATAAAACAAGATAGGGGCGAAATTTCTCAAAAGCATAGACAACAGCTAAAAGCTCTTTTTCGGTTGTCGTATAATGCAATTGAGCCCCCGTCATTGTTTTGCTAGCATAGTGGATTGGTTGGAAGTGTTTATTCACTCTTTGGCCCAAAACCGCACCAATAGCAAAGTCGCTAGCATCGCACATCAATTCAAAAGGCAGCTCCCAATTAGGGGTGACCAAGACCGGTGCCTTAGTTAGCTTGTCCTTAAGAAGATTGAAGGCTTCGAGACACTCTTTAGAAAAGATAAAAGGAGTATCTTTTTCCAAGAGGTGGGTCATCGGGCGAGCGATTTTAGAGAAATCCTGAATGAATCGACGATAGAAGCTCGCATGACCCAGAAAACTTCTCACACCCTTCACGGTTGAAGGTGGAGGTAATTTGGCTATGACATCTACTTTAGCACGGTCGACTTCAAGATCGGCTTTAGAGATTTTGTGTCCTAGCACAATGCCTTCTTTTACCATAAAATGGCATTTTTCCCAATTTAGAAAAAGGCGAGTGTCTTCGCACCGCTTAAGCATACATTCCAAATTGGCAAGGCAAGCAGAGAAGGAATCCCCGAAGACCGAGAAATCATCCATGAAGACTTCCATGGTTTGTTCAACCATGTCATGGAAGATAGCCAACATGCACCTTTGGAAAGTCCCGGGGCCATTGCATAAGCCGAAAGGCATTCTTTTATAAGCAAAGGTGCCATAGGGACAAGTGAATGTTGTCTTCTCTTGATCTTGGGGATCGATGGGTATTTGAAAATAACCCGAGAAACCATCAAGAAAGCAGTAATATTCATTACCCGCTAAACGTTCAAGCATTTGGTCCATAAAAGGTAGAGGGAAATGATCCTTTCTCGTGGCATCATTGAGTTTGCGGTAGTCTATACAAACTCTCCACCCAGTAACGAGACGGGTAGGAATTAACTCGTTGTTTGCATTGGGCACAACGGTGATTCCGCCTTTCTTAGGCACACAATGGACTGGACTAACCCATGGTGAATCCGAAATAGGGTAAATCATACCCGCATCAAGAAGTTTGATAACCTCTTTTTTGATGACTTCATGGATTTTGGGATTCACCCTTCGTTGGCTTTGAATTGTGGGCTTAAAGTCGTCCTCCATGAGAATTTTATGTGTGCAGAAATGAGGATCAATTCCACGGATGTCGAAGATTTTCCAAGCGATAGCTCTTTTATGCTTCTTCAACACAGCGACAAGTCGGGCTTTTTCGTCTTCTTTCAGATCCTTTGCGATGATGACCGGTAACTTCTCGTTGTCTTCCAGGAAAACATACTCAAGATGAGGAGGTAGGTCCTTAAGCTCAAGAGTAGGAGGATCCTCAATAGATGGTGAAACTAACGATGGATCATCATTAGTCACCTCTTTAGGAGAAGGAGGAGACAACGGGTCCTCATTGAGAAGTCTCTTAATAGTACGAATATCTTCATCCCAATTGGTGGACAAATTATCATACTTAATATCGAGAGGACCCAAGCTAGCTTCGAAATCATCCAAGTCACTTTCTCCAAAAGGAGTCAATGCTGGAGCAATTGAGGCAACGGTCTCAACATTGGGTAGAGAAGAGAGAGTACTTTTGCAAGCATCATGAAAATGTTCTTCACAAGCCTCATCGAGAACATCAATAGCATTAACACTCTCATATGAATAGGGTTGCTTAGAAATCTTACCCATGTTGAAGACAATTTTATCGTCACCAACTCTCATGATTTTTTCGCCCGCGGCTACATCAATGAGATGCGACCGGTCCTCAGGAATGGACGTCCAACGATTAATGGAACACGAGGATCCATCTCGTAGTCAACGACGACAAAATCCGCCGGGAAGGTGAATTTGTCAACGCCAACAAAGACATCTTCGGCTATCCCCACTGGATAAGCAACCGTACGGTTGGCTAATTCCAATGTCATTTTAGTGGGGACTAGCTCGGGGAGAGATAATTGCTTCCAAACACTTAATGGCATTAAGTTTATACTGGCACCTAGATCGGCGAGGGCCATGCAATTCTCTACTCCCAGGAAATTGCAAGGAATCAAGAAGCGACCCGGATCACCAAGTTTGGTGGGCAATTTCCTTAAGAGCACTGCGGAGCAGTTCTCATTAAGTTGGGTCTGAGCAATATCAAGAAGCTTTTCCTTATCACTTAGAAGATCTTTAAACATCTTAGCGTATTTGGGCATGTGAGCGAGAGCCTCGGCAAAGGAGATGTTAAAATTCAATTGTTTAAACATTTTTAGAAAGTTTGAAACCTGAATATCATCCTTGCTCTTTTGCTTCTCTTTCCTCAACCTTGAAGGATAAGGTATATTGGATGAAGAAGAAGGATTTAAGGGAATAGGATCACTCACAACCACGGGTGGTGGGGAAATGGGGATAGAAGGTGAAGGAGGTGAGGAAAGTTGCTCTTTTTCCTTGTTCACAATCACCGGTAGAGGTGTAGGAAGCTCGGGTTCCATATAAACTTTTCCACTACGAGTGATGATTGCTTTCATCTCCCCTCTTGGATTCGCAATGGTATTACTCGGAAGAGTACCTGAAGAAGAGGGTTGATTACCTTGGATGAGCGAACCAATCATATCACGAAGGTGAACAGCTTGATTATTAAAAGAGTTTTGCATGTTGGCATTAATTTCATTGCTGTGTTTGGCCATATCATTCCTTAGCTCAGCTCGAATATCGCTCCCTTGTTTCACCATGTCATTCTTCAAGTTGACAAATTGACTTTGAAGATTCGTCACCAACTCACGATTAGTCTTCATGAATGTCTCGACGTCTTGGTTAGTGCCATCGGTTGATTGAGAAGTGGAGCTTGGTAAGCTTGAGAATTTCCTTGAGTTGGGTATGGGTTTCTTTGGGATTGATATTGATTTTGAGCACGAGGTTGGGATTGGTTGTTTTGGTTATAGCTTTGTTGTTGGTTTTGGTTTGCAGGAGGGAAACCGGAAGGAGCAAGATAATTGTTGGAACGATAACTTAGCAAGCCACGGTCTCCTTGAGGGCGAGCTTGATAGCCTCCCGTGGGATAAGTGCCGTAAGCCGCGTTAACGTTTTCAGAATAATTGCCTTGGGTAGAAGGACAATCATTATAAGAATGAGGACCACCACATGTGTCACAAGAAATAGCAACGGCTTTAGCTTGTTGAAAATTGTTTGTGGCTATGGACATGAAATCTTTGTGCATCATTGTGATTTGTCGGGTAAGTTCGGATATCTCAGGATTGGAAGTAGTAGAAGAAACATTGATTCTCTGATTAGATCTTGAGGATGCGGATGAATCCCAATTCTTGTGGTGAGTAGTCATGTTTTCAATCAACTCTCGACACTCCTCCAGTCTCCTTTTCATAAAAGTACCACCGGCGGCGGCATTGATCGTGTCACGATCACGAAAAGTGAGACCATTGTAGAAGGTGTCAATGAGAGTGACGGGGAGCATATTGTGATTAGGACAGCGGTCGATCAAATCATTGTACCGTTCCCAAGCATCGAAAAGCGATTCATCATTCTCTTGCATAAATCCACTGATTTGGTTACGAAGGCTAGTGACCATGGATGGGGGAAAGTAGCGCGATAAAAAACGTTGAGTCATGTCGTTCCACGTATGAATAGAATTCTTAGGAAGACGGTCAAACCATTTTTCGGCATGGTGAGAAAGCGAGTGTGGAAAAAGTTGAAGGCGAAGGTCATCCATAGAAACACCGGAGCACTTCATGCTTTGGGTCATGGTAATGAATTTGTCGAGGTGTTTGTTGGCATCATCATCCGGAATTCCACGAAATGGGTTCGTTTGCACTTGTTGGATCATGTGATGCTTCAACGAAAACTCCTGAGCCGTGACGTGCATCGGCGTAATCGGGCCTCCGCGTCCGTTCATGGTCGGTTGGCACAATTCCTCCATGGTTCGTAAATCAGGTAGGAGGACATTGTTGTTGTTGTTGTTCAAATTGTGTTGAGGTGGGTGATTATTGTTGTTATTAACACCAGCCATATCTAAATCTTCACGAGTCTTGGGCTCAGAATAGTTCGAAGATCTAGTACGCATACACCTGCAGAAGAAAAATATACACAAAGAGAATATCTATAATCTTTTTGGTGCAAAACCTTTTGAAAAGAATTGCTTTTTAATGATTTTATAATGTTTTTGTATTTTTGAAGAGTTTTATATTTTTTTATGGATTTTTGGAAATTTTTATAGCAATGAAAATAACTTTCAAAGAACGGATCCCAAAATTCAATGCGTCTCTCACTAAAAACCGTTTATCGTAACGAAAAGAGCCGGCAACGGAGCCATTTAATACTTCGCTTTTGGCTAGGTATAAAATCTTATCGTCCGAATCCTTTCGAATTGAAAACCGGTCTTAAGTGCGACTCAATCGTGTTTTGGTGAATCAAGAGAATGGTTTGGTTGATTTGTTTTATACTATTAGCAAATAAGTAAAGTGTCGTTGAGTGAAATGGAAGTTAAAAGATTAATACTAAAACGACAAGTAAAAATAAATGCTCATAAACTTAAAGGTGACAATGGAAAAGTACTAGCACACTAAATAAAACTAACACTTGGAGAACTCTCTAAAAATAAAAACTTAGATAAAAAGTACTATAAGAAAGTAAGAACGGAGTACACCAAATCAAGCCAAAAGAAGCCCCGATCGGAATGTTTTCCGATCGGTTGATCGGAACATGGCTAAAACACCCAATCGGAATGTGGGACAAAAAGGGTCAATCGGAATGTTAGCGAATAGTCCAAATCGGAATAACCACGAATAACACCAATCGGAATAATACTTGTGTGTGGCGATCGGAAAGACAAGCAAGCTATCAATCGGAATACGCAACAAAGGACCAATCGGAATAGCAAAACCCTTTTCCGATTGGTCAATCGGAAAAAGGGGATGAAGAGGGCTGCTCGGAATGTATAGCAATCGAAAAAGGAAGTTGTACCCTTTCCGAAAATGAAGGAAATCGGTTATAAGCAAGTGAATAAGCTATATAATAAGCTTATCACAAAACTAACCCGAATCAATGACAAAACCAAATCAAATAAGCACTTTGATCAACTTATTTAACTCGAAATTAAGCAACTTTTTGGATCAAACAATAAAATCATAAACTTTTTAAGAAACTTTTTATAAGAAAAATAAGCTAATCATAAAAATAAGCCAATAAGCACAAAAGTCTTAAAGCTTAATCAAATGAAAACTATTGAAATGATCAAAAGATTAACTTTTTAAGCACGAAATCTTTAAGAACAACACGGATCTAATGATAATCGCACCAAAATCAATCTTAAATCAAAGAAAAGTAGAATGAGATTAAGTATAAAAAGCTTAAAATGAACTTGATTAATAAAAATAAGCAATACAAAGAGTTTAATCTTGAAAGATTAAGAAAGAGATGAAACTAGTGAGAGAAAGTTTAATACTTTCTCTCTCTAAAACTAGAGAAAAACTAAGAAAAAGTGAAAATTAGCTAAAAATCTAACCACCCTCCTAATGACTATTAGGAGGGTATTTATAGGGAAGGTGGAAGGAGTGCATGTGTTGCATCTTCTTTCTTGCTTTCTTCATGTTTTCTCGACTCGACTTTAATTCTTTGTCTTTGTCGTCTCGGGATTTGAACATGTCTTTTAATTTTCTTCTTCTATTAGACTTAAGTTCTTCGACTTCGTTAAACTTCCGTCTTCAGACTTTTTCTTCGATAAATCTTCAGAATAGGCCTTGGACTTCCGTTCTTTTTGCACTCTTGATCTTTTGACTTCGTCTTTTCCCGTTTTCTTCGATAAAAGCCCGTGAAAACCCGTGTTTTCTTCCTTTTTAATATTTTGGTCCTAAAACACAATAAAAACACAAACCACGCATAATTCCGACTTTTACGACATAAATCACACGTTTTGGTCTTGTTATTATTGGAATTAAGTGGTAAAAGGATAAGTGTTTTCACACTTATTACCAACTCTCACATATGTACAATTCACATACCTTACTGTATTTTAATTTATCCAAGTTATTTTAACAATTTATCATAAGGTTATTTACTGTTTTATACAGCCTACTATTTTAAACATGATTTTGATCTCTTTTCATGTAGCTTTTAATCTTTTTAACCAAATTTATCAACACAAGACCCACAAAATACTTTTGATCATCATATATCATCATATACATATACATAAAAGAAGAAAATACAAGACTACGTATTCAAAATAACAAGATGATAGGAAGAAATAATCTCTATACCACCAAAGTGATGAAATGATGAGTTTTTTGATGAACAAGACTTGGTTTTGGGTAACCAATCTTATGAGGTATCAACACCACTTCTAGGATCGCCAAGTATTTGAAGACTTCTTCAAAAATCATCCCTAAACCTTCTTGAAAATCAGCCCAAAGACCTACATGAAAACTCCTTTTTATATGTTAAATCACCTCCAATCTTCATCTTTTCAAATGGGAATCAACATATGTACATTGTATGTAAAGTTCATGGTTAAACTTGATGATGAAGATGGTGATTAAGGTGGTGTTGGACGCTCATAGAGAGAAGAGGAAGATAGATTGGGATAGTTTTGCATGTGTGTGAAAGTGGGAAGAAAAGTTGGATGGTTTTTAGCTAGTTGTTTGTAAAGGTATAGGACAAGTGTCCTTAACCTTTGTAGAAAGGTGACACCAAGGATGGTTTTGGCTAGTTTTTGGCCACCCATAGTGGGGGTAGGACAAGTGTCCCACTTGTCTCATCTCCACTAATTTACGGGTACTCCTCGATTCTAGTTTCCTCGATTTACGTACCATCGGGTCGTTTTACGAAAAACATTTTTATAAATTATGAATCAACGACACAAAACGAATTTAATAAAAATTGTCTCATCGAAAACGGAGTTCAAAAACGTAAATACGTAATCCTAAGGTTTCCGGTTTAGTAGTGAAGGACGTTAAATTATTCACGTAAGTCCTAATCTCTTCTCGTAAATTAGTGAGTTTATGAACCAACACAAATTTAAAATCCCAAAATAATACTCACGGATAAATTTATTTCCTAGAGTGTCGGACTGTCACCAAAACGGTGTATGTAAACGTAAGCACGTAACGTAGAATCCTCTGGTTTAGACGTAGTCGATGCTACTTCAAGATGTAAACCCAAATTTCTTCCCAAAAATAAGTGATTTCATAATATAACATTAAAATAATGTTTTTAAATAACACTTGAGAATAAAATATCAACCATAAATTGACGGATTGTCACAATATTGCTCAGACCCAACTTAATAAGAATTGCTCTGCAGTGCTCTTAAGGAAATTACCCACCAAACTTGGTGATCCGGGTCGTTTTGTCATTCCTTGCAACTTCCCCGGGGTAGAGAATTGTATGGCCCTAGCCGATCTAGGTGCTAGTATAAACTTAATGACATTAAGTGTTTGGAAACAATTATCTCTACCCGAGATAGTCCCCACACGAATGAAATTGGAATTAGCTAACCGTACGGTTACTTATCCAGTGGGGATAGCCGAAGATGTCTTCGTCAGTGTCGACAAATTCACCTTTCCGACGGATTTTTTTGTCGTTGACTACGAGATGGATCCCGTGTTCCATTAATCGTTGGACGTCCATTCTTGAGGACCGGTCACACTCTCATTGATGTAGCCGCGGGCGAATTAATTATGAGAGTTGGTGACGATAGAACTGTCTTCAACATGGGTAAACTTTCTAAGCAACCATCTGAAAACGAGAGCGTTAACTTCATTGACGTTCTTGATGAGGCTTGTGAAGAACATTTCAAAGACGCTTGTAAAAGTGGTTCTTCTTCTCTTCCCATTGTGGAGACTGTTACCTCTATTGCTCCATCGCTAACTACATTTGGAGGAAGTGATTTCATTTTGAAAGAATTTGAAGCAACTTTGGGAGATGTGGACTTGCAATATGACGATTCTCCCTCTAATTGGGATGAAGACATTCGTACCATTGAGAAACTTCTCAATGAGGACAATATTTCAACACCATCTCCTAAGGATATCTCTATCGATGATCCAAAGTTGACTACACCTTCCATCGAAAATCCTCTGGATTTAACCTACCGTCTCATCTCGAGTACGTTTTCCTTGAAGACAACAAGAAGTCACCCGTCATCATCGCAAAGGACTTGAAAGAAGAAGAAAAATCCCGACTTATCGCCGTGTTGAAGAATCATAAGAAAGCGATTGCGTGGAAAATCTCCGATATTCGTGGAATTGATCCTCACTTTTGCACACATAAAATTCTCATGGAAGACGACTTTAAACCCACTATTCAAAGCCAAAGAAGGGTGAATCCCAAGATCCATGACGTTATCAAAAACGAGGTTATCAAACTTCTTGATGTGGGAATGATCTACCCTATCTCGGATTCACCATGGGTTAGTCCCGTCCATTGTGTGCCTAAGAAAGGCGAAATCACCGTTGTTCCCAATGAAAACAACTAGTTGATTCCTACTCGTTTCATTACAGGGTGGAGAGTTTGTATAGACTATCGCAAACTCAATGATGCTACGAGAAAGGATCATTTCCCCTTCCTTTCATGGACCAAATGATTGAACGTCTAGCGGGTAATGACTATTACTACTTCTTAGACGGTTTCTCCGGGTATTTTCAAACTCCCATCGATCCTAACGACCAAGAGAAAACCACATTCACTTGTCCTTATGGAACATTTGCTTATAAAAGAATGCCTTTCGGTTTATGCAATGCTCCTGGGACATTCCAAAGTTGGATGATGGCTATCTTCCATGACATGGTTGAAGAAACTATGGAAGTCTTCATGGATGATTTATCGGTCTATGGTGATTCTTTGTCTCATTGCCTTGCCAATTTGGAACGCATGCTTAAGCGATGTGAAGACACTCGCCTTGTTCTAAAATGGGAAAAATGCCATTTCATGGTAAAAGAAGGCATTGAGCTTGTACATAAAATCTCAAAAGCCGGTCTTGAAGTGGACCGTGCTAAAGTGGATGTCATAGCCAAATTACCTCCACCTTCAACCGTGAAGGGTGTGAGAAGTTTCCTTGGTCATGCGGGCTTCTATCGTCGATTCATTCAAGATTTGTCTAAAATTGCTCGCCCGATGAACCACCTCTTAGAAAAAGATACTCCCTTTATGTTTTCTAAAGAGTGTCTTGAATCCTTCAATCTTCTTAAGGACAAGCTAACTAAGGCACCGGTCTTGGTTACCCCTAATTGGAAGCTACCTTTTAAATTGATGTGTGATGCTAGCGTCTTTGCTATTGGAGCAGTTTTGGGCCAAAGAGTGAACAAACACTTCCAACCAATCCATTATGATAGCAAGACAATGACGGGGGCTCAATTGCATTATACCACTACCGAAAAAGAGCTTTTAGCTGTAGTGTATGCTTTTGAGAAGTTCCTCCCCTATCTTGTCTTTTCCACCACAATTGTGTACACCGATCATTCCGTGTTGAAGTACTTGTTGACTAAGCAAGATTCTAAACCAACACTTCTTCGTTGGGTTTTGCTCCTTCAAGAATTTAAAAATGAAATTCGTGACAAGAAGGGAGCCGAAAGCCTAGACGCGAATCATCTAAGTAGACTTGAGGATCCTTATCATGGGGATCATCTGAATCAAGAGATCAATGACTCTTTTCCCCTTGATGCCTTAATGTTTATAAATTCCAATCTTGATGACACCTCGTGGTTTGCAGACATTGCAAACTACTTAGCGGGTGGTATTCTCATCGAAGGGTTAACATCCCCACAAAAAAAGAAGTTCTTTAAAGATGTTAAGACTTACTTTAGGGATGACCCTTATCTCTTCAAACAATGTGCTGATCTGATTATTCGTCGGTGTGTTGATGGACCCGCAACTTTAGACATTCTCGAAGCTTGCCATAAAGGACCCACCGGTGGTCACTTTGGTCCCAACTACACCGCGAAGAAAGTGTTTGATTCTGGATTCTATTGGCCCACCATTTATCGTAACGCTCACAAGATGGTTAAAAATAGTGATGTTTGCCAACGCCAAGGCAAGATCACACATAAAGATGAGATGCCGCAAAATTTCATACAAGAATGTGAAATCTTTGATGTATGGGGCATCGACTTTTTTGGGCTGTTTCCATCATCTAAAGGGAACAAGTACATCCTCGTAGCCGTTGACTACGTTTCCAAATGGGTTGAAGCTAAGGATCTCCCCACGAACGATGCGAGGGTGGTTGTGAACTTTTTGAAGCAGCTTTTTGCTCGATTCGGTGTTCCTCGTGCTATAATCAGTGACCGCGGGACTCATTTTTGCAATGATCAATTTGCTCGAGTCATGGCTGAGTACGATGTCAATCACCATCTTTCCACCGCTTATCATCCTCAAACAAATGGTCAAGCCGAGATATCTAACCGTGGATTGAAGCGAATTCTTGAGCGTACTGTGGGAGAGCATCGTGCCTCGTGGGTCGATAAGTTAGATGATGCTTTGTGGGATTTCCGTACCGCTTATAAGACCCCGATTGGTTGTACACCTTATCGTCTTGTGTACGGAAAGCATGCCACCTCCCTATCAAGCTGGAACATAAGGCATACTGGGCATTGAAGTGGTCTAACTTCGACATCAACAAAGCTGGCGATCTTCGGAAGATTCAACTCAATGAGCTCAACGAACTAAGGAATGAAGATTATGAGAACTCATTGATCTATAAAGAGAAGACCAAGATCAACCATGATTCAAGGATTAAGAACCGAGAGTTCCACGTTGGTGATCAAGTTTTACTCTTTAACTATCGGTTGAAGATCTTCTCGGGAAAGCTGAAGAGCCGCTGGTCTGGTCCATTCACCGTCGCCAAAGTCTTCCCCTATGGCACCATTGAACTTTCTCAGCCAAATAGACCCAATTTTAAGGTGAATGGCCAGCGCCTGAAGTTGTACTTTGGTGAGGACATCTCTCATGAGATGATTCCACCCCTCACCACGTTTCCCTTGAATTAGTTCGGGGTCGAGTCAGGCTCGTGACTCGGTTAACAAAAACAAGCGCTTCTCGGGAGGCAACCCGTGATCTATCCTTTACCATTTTTATAATAAGTGTAGGGGGAGCCCCGTATGTGTTTGTTGTCTTGTTTCTTCTTATGTACAGGGATTTAAGCTTCAAAGATCCATTCTCGATGACTTTTGACGAACTGTGATCCCGTGTACCCGTCTTCACGGTTCTATCCTAAATTGTCGTGATTCAATATTTCATATCTTATATGTTCACATTGAAATCACTATAGTCGTCTTTCCTTAGCAAGATCTAAACAAAGTGTATGTAGAAACTAGAAGGGGGGGTTGAATAGTTTCTCTTCGATTGGTGACCAAATTAAAATTACTTTCAATTTGGTTTGTATCAAAACTATCTTTTACTTGAGGCTAAGTTGCATAATGATTAGGTTCAATTCAAATGCACTAGCAAAGATAATAGGTAAGTGTAATGATAATGAAATAAGTAAAGTGTAAGGAAGGGGACAACCTAGTGGGAAGACACCAAGATTTATAGTGGTTCGACAACGAGGCTCTATCCTCGTTTCTACTCCACTCGTCGAGTACACCTACTCGAGATTTATACTATATCCACAAGCTCCCTTCTCGGCGGAGAAATCCTTACATCGTTGCTTACATTATTTTCCGACACTAAGCTAAATGTCGAGACCTAATCTTTAGCTAGGGCCAATCTACACAACGTTGCCTACTTCATAATTTAACGACACAAGGCTAGATGTCGGGTTCTAATCTTAAGGTAGAACCAATCTTCACGACGTTGCCTACTTCACCATTTTACGACACAAGGCTAGATGTCGAGTTCTAGTCGAAAGCTCGAACCAATCTTCACGACTCTTCACTTTGAAGCTAAGTGAGAACTTCACACAACACAACTACTAGTCACTTTATAGTTTAGTGAGAACTCACAAGACACAACCACATCACTTTATAGTTTAGTGAGAACTCCTAATAAAATCTATTACAACTCAACTAGACTTTTCCAAGTACACACATGTATCTTGGATTTACACAACACAAATCCAAGCAAACACATATGCAATGGATGTACACAACAAATCCAAGTATCCACAAATAACTTGTATGAACACAACTAGTCCAAGTATTCATAAATACATTGGATTGACCTAAAACAAAAAAGGGTATCATGATGAATATGACTAGCTCATAGATTCATCTTTATCACAACACTAGTGAGTGAGTGATCTTCTCATTGGACAAGGTAAAGGAGGGGATCAAGAGGATAATCATATGTAAACATCCTTAACAATTTAAGTGATCATTTACTAATGATTATGCTATAGAAAATAGAAAGAGGGCTAAGAAAAACGTCCAAGAGGCTTACTGGAAAATGAGATTTGACCCACTATTTAAAGGAGACAAAGTATAGCGGATCTATAACGGCTAGCTGTGCACGGTACCTTATCTCACCCCGCGGTTCCATATCGCTAAGGAACCGCGTAGGTAATTAAGGTACCGCCACTAGACTACGCTCCGTTTTTTGTCTTTTAGTAGGGTGGGAATATCTGGGGTATTTGAAACCTTCAAAGGATATTCTAACAGCATTTGGAATATGCTATTTTCAAATTTTCATTTTCCATTTTAATAAAACATTTTCTAAAAAAGAAAGTTTATTAAAAAGTCTTTTGTCATATTAACAAAAGTGAGTTTTAAGGATAATCATTTTGATGATCACTAAGTATGATTAAGAAAGGTTAGTGATATGATTATTACCTTGATGATAGTGTTAATTAAATAATTCATTTTGTGTTTTACACTAAATGTGTTGTATGGTTTGTTGTGATCAAAACTAAGAAAGATTAGTTAACACTAATAATGTTTTTAGGCATTACTTGCATTAACAATCTCCCCCTTTTTGATTACGACAAACGATAAACTCATTTACGTAGAAACACAAAATATGTTATTATTAACTAGTTTATCACTATCATTTCTCCCCCTTTGTCGTATCAAAAAGGTTAGCACAAGTCTTTGAAGAACATCGAACTTTGCTAGTAGCGCCCCCTTGGTGGTTGCTCCCCCTTGCTTGGGGCACCAAGTTTGTGAGCTAAGGTGACATGCTACACAAAGGTTAGTAGAAAGTAAAGAAACACCAATGTATATATGATCACTACCTACTAAGTAACTTGAGAGGGAGAGAGAGAAGAAATCTCAAATTAGAAGCAAGTATTTTGCTAAGTATGTCCAAAGAGGTAATTGACAAAATCAAGCTTCAATCCAATGAAGATGATAAGCTTGTCAATGGGTTAAAGCTTAGAATGGATGGAATCACTCATAAGCAATTGTAAAAATTAACCATGATCAACCCAAAATAGAACTAATGACATAACACACAAAAAACACAAAGGTTACACAAAAGAAAAAGACACAACAAAGAAGATAGTCATACACACAATATGAGTATCTAAAAGCAATAAATATGGAAAATAAACCACTAAGCATAAGCTAGTCTAATAGTGATAGTTTTCCAAGATTGCAAAAAAAAAATAAAAGACTCTAAAAAGACGACGATGCATCATTTGAAGTTTTGTCCACCAGAACGAAAACTTGAAAAAGGAGGTCGAGTGAGGAGGAATTCAAGAAAATTTAACTTCTCATACACATGAGCAAGTTCAATTTGTTGAAATCGGCAACAATCACACGAGGATCCATGATGCAACACAAAATCGTTTGATGGGGGTATGGCATCAAACTAAGGGTTTGGTGGTGGTGGGGTTGTAGGTTTGGGAATGTTTTCACAATGCCTTGTGAGGTTTGGGAAGGTTGAAAGGTCATTGAGTTGAGGAGTATTGAAGGATTGTGATGGTGGGGGAACATTTTCTTTAGCTCCGGTGATGGGGTTTATGGTATAAGTCTCATTCCAATACTTGATTGGAGAGAAGGTAGGGTTTTTGGGTGGTTTGGACGAAGATGGTTCATTCTTCTTAACCCAAATAGGTCGAACCGAGATTTTCGGTTTCTTTGAAAGCTTAGATGAGGAAGCTTTGGGTGAGTGGGGTTGTGACAAAGAAATGTCAAGGTTAGGAATGTAGGAGTTAGGCATTGTGAGAGTGTGAGAATGAAATCTCAAGGTTATGTGAGAATGAATTCTCAAGGTTGGGAAGGTGTGAGAATGAAATCTCAAGGTTGTGTGAGAGTGAAGTCTCAAGGTTGGGAAGGTGTGAGAATGAAATCTCAAGGTTGGGGTATAAGTAAAATGTAATCAAGGTAAGAATTTGAATACAAAATGTGAAGTGTCAAGGAATGTTTAGTCAATTTGAGTAAACAAGGAATCTTGATAGGATATAGGGTTTTAAAAGTTTTGACCAAAAATTCGTCAAAAACTGATTTCTACCCGCGGTACCTTAAAGGGACCGGCGGTTCCATATCGCTAGGGAACCGCGGGGCTTTAAGGATCCGCGTCCAGAAGTCTTGAAACCAAGTTTTTACAGGTTTTTGAGAAAAACTAAGATTTTTTCAAAAAGTTGCAAATCTTGGAATTTTACCTCTATTAGCACCAAGTTATGCTAGGGTTGCATAAAGAAACACATTCACAAAGAATGTCTTGACAAAGGGTGACAAAATAATTTAGATATCATTTTCAACCAATTTTAGTCAAGTTTTTAGAGGTTGTGATAGATTTAGGTTCAATTTTAATTTCAAATTAAAGCTGATTAATGTGCACTTAAGGATAGAAACACATAAGGCTAAATCCATAGAACAACTTCATGAAACACACATGAAGGAGGCAACTAAAATGATAAGTAGAAAAGAAAGACAACTAACTATTACAAAGCTACCTTAACAAAGATCTAGATTAGTAGTCTTCTTTGGCTTGGTTTGGTTGAAAACCATTTATTTAGAAACCTTCATCATTCATCTCCTAGGAGGAGGCATGGAGAACAAGGCAAGCAAGAACTCTTGTAACCTCCTATGTAGTCCAAACATATCCATCCTAAGGTTATGGATGATGTAGTGTTTGTAAAGACAACATGGACAACTAGGACCATGTGTTTGTTGAAACCCATAGTATGGATCACCCTAAAGGAGGGAAAGAGGAACACCCAAAATTGGTATGTTTGAGTTGGGTGGAGGTGGAGGAGGAATGTTCTCCAAGGGTGATGTGGGTGAGAGTGGAGGCATGTCCCTAAAGGGGAAAAGGTTGAGTGTGGAGGTATGTTCTCCAAGGTTGATGAAATGGGTGAGTTAGGAGGGGTAAATGGTGAAGTCACCAAAGTGTCATCAAAGTCATTCACAAAAGGAATGATTTGGATTGGTTGGGGTTGTGTGGTCACATCCAAGGGTGTACTTGGAGTGAAGGGTGAAGAGAGCTCATTCATTTTTGAGTTGAATGAAGAGGAGGTAGAACCAATAGAGTGGTAGTACCATGGGTGGATGATGTCTTGCATGGTGCAAGAGGTGGGGAAGGTGATGAAGAAATGAGGATAGGAACCATCTCATTCTTAGGTGTGTGGAAAGGTGAGGAGTTAGGCTTGGCTACCTTAATCCTTATTTTGAGTGTTTTCCTTGGGGTGGAGGTCTTGGAAGTGTTTGAGGTTTTGGTACACACCATGGTTGACAAGGGTGGTTTAAGGTTTAGGGAAGTATGTTTGATGTGTGAAGAACATGGCAAACAAGGTGGGTTTAAATGGGTGAGGGGATGATCCAAACTAGTAATGGGTTAAAATCATTTTAGGTGAATAATGAATTTAGGTAAGCTAGTTTAGGAAATGTGCAGTTCATTACTGAAAATCATGCAAGGTTTACACAGATTTAAGAAAACAGTGTAAAGAAAAGATGCTGTCGTGCACAGTGGCCGGCGGTTCCTTATCTAGGACCGGCGGTTCCTTATCGATAAGGATCCATGGGTCGATATGGAACCGCGACCAGTGGTCTTTCAAAAATTTCACCTCCCAAATTTTGGTTAACCCAGATTTTTCCCAAAGGATTCACAAGCCAAAGTTAACTACAGATCATAATCTAATAAGCTAACTATCATAAGGCATGCACAAAGCTATGTAAATCACAAACATCATTGCATAAGGAACATTTAGGATCAAAATAAATAATAATCCAAACATGTAACATAAGTTAATAAGCAACTAAACCAAAGTGTTAATAAGAAAATGTTTAAGCTACAAATGATAACCAAAATTTGACACAACTCAAAGCCTTCACCTCCTTTTCTTGCCTAAATCCTTGATCATTTTTCCCAAATACTTGATTCCCAATCCGGTGTTCATGCAAATCACATCGGGTTCGAAGATTTTGACGGTAAAGTTCCTCTAAATTGAGATTATTAGGAACTTCACTAGAGGAATGGTGAGGAGGGGAAGCAATGTCATCTAAACCATCCACGAATGAGTTTGTGGAGTGGCGAGAAGAACTCAAAGAGTCAATGGGAGCACTTGTGCCAATGCCATCACCATCACTTGTTGGCATGTCCATGTCCTCATCATTGAACTCTTGTTGGTCGGATTTACGATCAGATCTTGTCTTTCTCTTATATACCTCTTGAATAGGTAGCATGACCCGTTTGACCGGTTGAAACTAAGAAAGATCAAGATTTGGAAAATCACGGCCAACCTTTTTAAAAAGGCGAGTGAGAAGCATTGCGTAAGGGAGGTTTGTTTTAGGCTTGTGAATAGCATAATTGATCCGTTGAGCGATAAAATATGGCAAATTGTAATTGGTGTTGGTAAAGATGCAATATAACATATGAACTAAACACGCCGGAACATGATCCCGGTTTCCACAAAGACAAAACACATTTTCCCTAAGGATATTGGTCCATTGAACCATATTATCATTAAGGTCGCTTAAGAGAACCTCATGACGTTTCACTGAACGTACCTTAGTATGAAGGCTTCTCTTAACGGGTCGATTACGCTTTTTGGAGACAATGTCGACAATGAAGTCAAGATCAATTTCCTCATGATCATTTGGAGGACAATTGTTGGATTCAAGGAGAGCACTAAGCTTCCATTTATCCGTGAAGCGACAAGTGCCAACAAATGGGACATCAAGAATTTGACCAAACACTTCGAGAGAGTATTGAATGAGTTTATCTTTCAAGATGAACCTAACAAATATTCCATCATTGTTTTCAATGACGGAGTATGTGCTAAAGAACTTGATTGTTGGAATTTTTACTACTCTTTAGGAAAAGAGAAATAAATAGGGTAAGTGTGCACGACGATTTAGGAAAACCGTGTGTGAAAGACCCTAAAAGTGAGTTCGTTCTCGAGGAGGCAAGTGCGTTGTGTTAGGAGATGATATTGATTTGTGATTATATGATTGAGAAAGAAAGAAAGAAATGGGATTAGAAGAGAAAGACGGTTACGAAGACGAATTAAACTACGACGAAAAAGGCGATCACGTAAAACCGTAAATAGTGCACAAATTAAAATTTTAACCTAAAAATTCCTAAAAATTATTAAAAATCCACAATAATATTCTAAGAGTTTACAAAAAATCCAAACTTGCTAAAACCTTTTAATTAATTAGATAATGACTTTTTAATGCTAATTAAAGCCCTAAAAATCACAATTAATTATTAAAAAGCCCTAAACAAGATCTTATAGTTTGTAAACGTCAAAAATATCCTAAATAAGCTAAAAAGTATTTTTTAAAATTTTAAAACCTAATAAAACTATTTTTAAACACTTAAAAACTATTAAAATCAATTAAAACTTAAATTAATTCTAGAAAATAATTGAAAAGTCCTAAAAATATTTAGAAAGTGAGAAAACTCCTAATTAAGTGTCTTTAACCTAGGAAAAATGTAAAAACCTAAAAAAATCAAACTTCAATTTTTAATAATAAAAATATTAAAATATTCAAAAAAATTCAAAGTTCATAAAAAAATTCTAAAAAATTATAAAAAATCTAGAATAATGTAACTAAGACAAAAATGCAATTAAAAGTTTCTAAAACCTATTTAATAATTTTATATAAAATTTTAAAGTTGGTTAAAAACCCTAAAATAAAAATAAGCTAAATTGAAAACTTAAATAGCTGTAAACCTCAAAAATATGATTAAAAACCTAAAAACTATTTTTTCAGATTTTTAAATTACCTTTTTCTATTTTTAAATTACTTTTTAAAATTAAAACTTAAAATATTCCTAGAAAATTAATGAAGCACGTGAAAAATAATCTTTTTGAACTGAAAAGTCTTAAATCCTAATAAGAATCAAAGAAAATTGCTAACTTGGAAAAAGCCCTAAGGAATAAGCTGAAAACAGCTTATAAATAAGCTGCTAGTAAAAATAAGCTTAAACAAATGATGAGACTGCTTTTATACATAGTCTCATCGTCCAAATCGGGCTTAAAATGCATTAAATATCATCAAAATACCCAAATATATGCTTGTGTTTGTTGCTTGTGTATTTTAGGTACGGATATTGAGAAAATGACAAAAGATCACAAGAATCAAGCAAAAACGAACACGGGAAACGAAGCCGCACAATGAACCAAGCCCTAATGAAGAATTTTCCAAAGAAAGTCCTTGAAGATTTGAAGAATTATGAAGATTGGTCCTCCAAGTTTGAAGAATTGACACTTTATACCCTTGTATCTTCATAATTACAAGTTTGGTCCCTAAAGTTTGTCAAAATTACAAAAAGGACCCTTAACTTTGAAGAATTGGCAAATTTAGTCCCTCAACAAAACTAAATTGTTAATAATGGTCCTCCAAGAAGTCAACAAACAAGTTAAAGCCTTAAAGTATGAAGACATGTCAAGAACAGCCCTTGAATATTGAAGAATTTACATGTTTGGTCCTTTTTTCAAGCTTATAAAGTTTTTGTGCCAAAAATGACAACTGTCCAAAAGTTGTCATGTGTAAATTGGGCGTTGATAGCCATTTTATACAACATGAAGAAAGTGTGAAACATGAGGGGTAAAACCTGCCAGACAACCAAACCTAAACCCTTCACTCATAGCACGCCACATCACCCACTTCCAGCCCACGCCCAATCAAAACGTCCCTCCTCACCACGTCACCTCTCCACTCACTCAAACTGATTTAATTAATCAGTTTAATTTTCCCACCCAAACACTTAATTTAAAATCCATTAACCCCAAACCGGATTAAACTCACCCTAATCCACCCTTAAACCCTAAAAAATCCCAGGATGAACACTTATCAAATCAAAGGGTTTTTTGTTTATTTGCTCCAGATCCATGATTAACCATCACTTAAACCTAAAACCACCCTTAAACTCCCATCACCATCACCTCACATGCTTGTGCCACCCTCCCCTGCCCCACTATTCACTCCCAAACAAAAAGATGACAGCAAACCAACGACTCACAGCATTTTCGTGCTCCCAAAGGCAAAATGGACGTCCAATATCATCTCTTCATCACTGGCATCTTCACAAACTGCCAAGATCATCACATGGAGCTTCAAAATTCAAATTATTCAAAGGGCATTTCAGGGAAATCAACAACTAGGGTTTTGCACATTGTATTATTAAAATCAGTATTCTAGAATAGTCCTAGTAGTAGTATAAAAGGAGACGCATGTGTCCCTTTTACGTGGTTCTTGTTTTCCTGTTTTCACAACCTTGTAAATCTTTTTGTTCTGAATGAGAAACTAAGTTAAGTGTTGGTGATGAAAACAAGTTCCATATTACATTTCAGTTGATTTAAGCTATAATTGTTTGAGTTTGGTTTAATTTTCAGCAAAGGTTTTCAAGTTTCCAAGTTTCTGTTTTCTTTTCAAGTTTTTTCTCAAATCTTAAATTTCATTAAAAACTTGATAAAATGGTGATTAAGTGTGTTGGTGTGATGGTGTTTGAGCTTGTGTATGTCAAAGACACCATGGCTTGTTCTGGTGTAGTGGGTACCCAAGCTTAAATAAGCCATTTGTTTGGTCATATTTTTTAGCTTATCATAATCTTACCCATAAGCTAAGGCTTTCTTCTAGCTTAATCTATAAGCTAGGGGCAAGTTGTTAAGCTTTTACACAGCTTTGTTCCCTTTTCTCTTAGCAGATTCAAAGAGGAACCAATTTTACCCATTTTTGTTAAGCAGTCCCTTATAAGCCCATCAACAAAGTTCAGCACAAGCCCCAGCTTGTTTGGAGGTGACTTTTCAGTCACTGTTGGGCCTGGATGTAGGCCCAACAAGGTAGCTTACTTGACCCTTTTTCAGTTTTCAATAAATTTTCAGTTTATTTGTGATTTGTATGAATTTTGTGAGAAGTTGCTTATTTGTTGGTTAAAGCTGTTGGATATTGATTATTATAGGGTATTATGCATGTTTAGGACTAGTAGAATCAGTTTTGTTGTAGTTTGAATTAATTTGTTTTGAAAAATTTTCAATTTCAGGTTTTAAGGAGTGTTTGGGATAAGGGTGAAACTTGGATTATTGTTAAGAATCTTGTGTTTAAACCTGTCTTATACACTTATTAGGGTGTTGTTAGGTTGTGTGTTAGTTTGATTGTCAGTTTGGTAGTATATTGAACACTTTGGCTTGCTAAAAATTAAATAACATTGCCTTAATCAGAGAAGTGCATTTTTCTGCTTGTTTTTAAGAGAATGTGTGCCATCAATCTGAATCATTGCTAGATTATAGGATTCTTTAGGATTGTGTATGGTTTGTATGTGATCTGGTACACTTGTATGCAAGATTTTGAGGTTTGAATTTCATTATTATGCTAAGTTTATCAGCAAATATTCATCAGATAACATAAGCCAATATCAGAAACATGAGTATGCATGTTTGATTGATTTTTGTGAAGTGATTTGTGTGATTTTGTGTTTTCTTGAATCCTTATACTCAACAGAGTATAAGGGTGCCTTTTGTCCAACAAAAACACCACCAAAGATCAGAATCAAGTCCTCTTGATTGATATCTTCACTTGTGAAGAAACAAGTTTGTGTTCATCAAGCACAACCTTAACTGGGCACGTTTTATTAATCATAGGGCTTAATCTTTGACAATTTTGGATTGGTAATTGTGTTTTTGTGTTTAAAGGAGTATAAGTTTTGAGTTTTTAAAATTAAAAAGAAAAAAAAATAAAAACCAAAAAGGACGTGGCCAGGACTCGAACTTGCGCCACTCCTCTCACACACAAACGTCTTAACCATTGCGCCCTAGGGAGTTTGACTGATAAGTTTCATTTCATTATCTATTTAAGGGTTGTTTGTTTTGTAGCTTATTTGATCAGCAGCTCATTAATAAGCTTTTTCCAGCTTATTCCTTTAAGTTCTTTACTGTTTAACATTTTTCTTAGATTTGTATTAGGTTTAGGGAATTTTCTGTTTAAAAAGTTTATTTTTCCCATTATTAATTAATTTTCTAGGATTATTTTAAGTTGTAATTTTAAAAAGTCATTAAAAATAGAAAAAGGTAATTGAAAAATCTGAAAAAATAGTTTTTAGGTTTTGAATTACATCTTTGAGGTTTACAGCTTTTTAAGTTTTCAATTTAGCTTATTTTTGATTTTATTGGATTTTAGGGATTTTAGCTAACTTTAAAATTTAATATTAAATTATTAAATAGGTTTCAGAAAATTTTAATTGCATTTTTGTCTTAGTTACGATATTCTAGATTTTTGGTAATTTTTTAGAAATTTTTTTATGAACTTTGAATTTTTTTGATTATTTTAATATTATTTTATTATAAAAAATTGAAGTTTAAATTTTTTAGTTTTTTAATTTTTTCTAGGTTAAGGACACTTAATTAGGAGTTTTGTCACTTTCCAAATATTTTTAGGACTTTTCAATTAATTTCTAGAATTAATTTAAGATTTAATTGATTTTAATAGTTTTTAAGTGTTTAAAAATAGTTTAATTTGGTTTTAAAATTTTTAAAAATAGTTTTTAGCTTAATTAGGATATTTTTTAGGTTTACAAACTATTAGATCTTGTTTAGGGCTTTTTAATAAATAATTGTGATTTTTAGGGCTTTAATTAGCATTAAAAAGTCATTATCTAATTAATTAAAAGGTTTTAGCAAGTTTGGATTTTTTGTAAACTCTTAGAATATTATTGGGGATTTTTAGAAATTTTTAGGAATTTTTAGGTTAAAATTTTAATTTTTGTACTATTTACGGTTTTACGTGTTCGCCTTTTTCGTCGTAGTTTAATTCGTTTTCGTAACCGTCTTTCTCTTCTAATCCCATTTCTTTCTTTATCAATCATATAATCACAAATCAATATCAATTCAATACACAACGCACTAGCCTCCTCGAGAACGAACTCACTTAGGGTCATTTACACACGGTTTTCCTAAATCGTCGTGCACACTTGCCCTATTTTGTTGCTCTTTTTCCTAAAAGGGTAGCAAAAACTCTACAATCATTTTGGCGCCGCTGCCAGGGAGGCGTGTTGTGTTTTGGTTGAACAATTGTTGTTTTTATACTAGCCATAATTAGTATTTGTATTAGTAGCACTCTACTAATACATATTATCGGTTTTTCGTTTTTTGTGAATACTATTACTATATTGTATACGTAGAACAATAAATTTACAAGTACTCCAAATACGTGTGAAATCACAACCTTGACTTGGGAGGTCATTACCCAATCATTGTATTCGAATCTCAAACCAAAGAAAAAGGCAAAAATAGATAAATACTTTCGTGAAGCTTGATTTTGAAAAATACAAACTATAAGGTGGGTATAAGGCGGTTGTATTTCACGACCTAAAGGAAAAAGGCTCTTAAGTGCTTCGCGCCGCCTCGTTTCCTCCGCTTGCTTGTGCGTATTTTGAGATTGAGAGCTAATCGAGGGTTTTGCCGCCCAAAGTATTACTTAAGTATCATATATATTTTCTTGGTTTCATTTGATTAAACCCTCTTGAACGATTTTGTGTTCCACCATCGTTCTAAAGTCATCGAAGGCGTTCACTTCACGTGTTCGTTTTCATTCCTTGAGGCTTCTTTAATCGAGAGATTTGATTAAGGAGGAGATTTGTAGATTTGTGTCTACCTAATACATTCCAAAAATCCAAAAAAAGTAAAAACAATCAAAAACCACAAAAAAAATTGAAAAAGTAAAAACACCAAAAAGAATCTTCTTTGCTCGCCTTCTCGTTGTACGTGACGTTTATGCAAACTCGCTCTAAAGCAAGACGTGCTCGTAAACGAAGAAACAAATCAATCACTCCTACTAGTGAGGAGTCTCCTATTGACGAACCCATTGTAGTGAAAGAAGCACCCATGGCTAATCGAACTATGATGGAGTTGCTTCAAGCACCCACCGAGGGTTATGGAGAAGCGATTGTGATTCCCGCTATCCTTGCGGAGATTTTTGAGGTTAAGACGGGTTTGTTGTCCATGATTCAAAACAACAAGTTTCGAGGTGACGAAAAGGACAACCCTCATAACCACATTCGCCAATTTAATCGTCTCACCGCCACTTGCAAGTTTAAGGACGTCTCTAACGACTCGATTAAGATGATGCTTTTTCCGTATTCCTTAGAGGGGCCCGCAAAAATTTGGTTAGAGAAAGAGCCACCCAATTCTATATTGACGTGGAAGGATCTCGTTTCAAAATTCGTGAACAAATTTTTTCCGCCCTCTAAGACTGCGCACTTGAAAAACGAGATTTCAAAGTTTTCACAAGAGTATAATTGACACGTTTTACAATGGCTTGAACGATCATGAGCGTGATTATCTTAATGCCGCCGCGGGTGGTAATTTTTTGTGTAAGACGGTCGAGGAAGCATTGTTAATCATTGAGAATAGGTCTAATGTCTATTGTCCTCGTAGCACGTCGAGTGTTCATAAGACTTCGTCTACACCTTCGCCTTCATTGTCACATACCATTGATGCTTGCCAAATCGAGGCTAATTTGGAGAACAAAATTTTTGATAAGTTGAAAGGATTGTTAATTGAGTTTAAAGTTGGTGAACAACCCACTCCCGCTACGGCTAAAGCGGTTGAGGTTTCTTGTATGTATTGTGGTGGAGCTCACGATTATTCCGAGTGCATTAGCAACGGTGGTAACACTTCGAGTGCCTTCGCGGCCGCGGGAACTTATAACCAAAACGGTCAAGTTCCCCGCACTAATCAATTGACTCCACCGGGTTTTACACCAAATCAAAATGCTAACAATTATCGAAACAATCAAGTTGGTTACCAAAGCAATCAAATGAACAATTTTAAGGGTAATAACACTATGGGAATCAAGGAACTAGTAGCCAATTGCAAAATCAAAACCAAAACCGTAATTTTCAAAACACGAGTCAAGGTCTTCAAAATGTTTACACTAAAGAACTACCAATGGACTTTTTGAATTACGTCACGGCAAATGATAAGATTTTGGAAAACATTCAAGAGCAATTGGCTAGTCAAGCTAGGGATACGGCTAAAAACACCAAAGAGTTAGCTAATTTTGTGAAAGAAAATCTTAACATGAGAAATGAGTTGAAAAATGATTTTGCTAATCAAATTAGAGGTCAAAACAATAAAATTGAACAAAGTCATGCTAGGCTTGAACAAAGAATTGACCAAAAAGCCGTTAGTCAAGATTTGAAGTTTAATAGTCAAGATGCTAAGCTTAATGCCATTTTAGAAGCCGTCATGGGGAACAAAGCCTCTACTTCGAGTGGTCTACCTAGTAACACCGTTTCAAACCCGAAGGGAGAGATGAAAGTGATTACCACACGAAGTGGTAAGACACTTAAAGAACCGACTCCTCAACCAATTACTCCAACGGTGGAGGAAATTGAGGAAGAACCCGAGGTGGTGGTCGAAAAGGAGCATATTTCAAGCCCACAAAGTACCGCTCATGCCACACCTACGGTCGACCCTTTACCAACATTAGAACCCGAGATTCCAAAGGCTATGCCTATGCCCCAACCCACACCACCCTTGCCTTACCCATCGAGACTTAGGAAGGAGAAACGACAAGAGCGCGACAACTACCAATTTGAGCTTTTTATGAAAATGTTTCGTGAGTTGCACCTTAATGTGAGTTTCGCCGATGCTTTGGTCATGATGCCTCGATTTGCCGCTAACTTTAAGAGTATGTTGAAAAACAAGGAGAAATTGCACCAATTGTCTAGTTGTTCGTCGGTTTATCTTAATCGCATACCTCAAAAAGTCGGTGATCCCGGTAAATTTTTGATCCCTTGTGCAATAATAAGTGTGAAAACACTTATCCTTTTACCACTTATTTCCTATAATAACAAGACCAAAACGTGTGATTTATGTCGTAAAAGTCGGAATTATGCGTGGTTTGTGTTTTTATTGTGTTTTAGGACCAAAATATGAAAAAGGAAGAAAACACGGGCTTTCACGGGCTTTTATTGAAGAAAACGGGAAAAAGACGAAGTCAAAAGATCAAGAGTGCAAAAAGAACGGAAGTCCAAGGCCTATTCTGAAGATTTATCGAAGAAAAAGTCAAAAGACGGAAGTTTAACGAAGTCGAAGAACTTAAGTCTAATAGAAGAAGAAAATTACAAGACAAGTTCAAATCCCAAGACGACAAAGACGAAGAATTAAAGTCGAGTCGAGAAAACGTGAAGAAAGCAAGAAAGAAGATGCAACACATGCACTCCTTCCACCTTCCCTATAAATACCCTCCTAATAGTCATTAGGAGGGTGGTTAGAGTTTTTAGTTAATTTTTCACTTTTTAGTTTTTAGAGAGAGAAAGTCTTAAACTTTCTCTCACTAGTTCATCTTTTTCTTTTAATCTTTCAAGATTAAACACTTTGTATTGCTTATTTCATTAATCAAAGTTCTATTTTTAAGCTTTTATTTCTTAATCTCATTCTACTTTTCTTTGATTTAAGATTGATTTTGGTGTGATTATCATGTGATCCGTGTTGTTCTAATTGATTTCATGCTAAAAAGTTAATCTTTTGATCATTTTATAAGATTTCATTTGATTAAGCTTTAAGACTTTTGTGCTTATTGGCTTATTTTTATGATCATCTTATTTTTCTTATTAAAAAGTTTTATTAAAAAGTTTATGTTTTTATGGTTTGATCTAAAAAGTTGATTAATTTCGTGTTGAATAAGTTGATCAAAGTGCTTATTTGATTCGGTTTTGTGAATTCGATTTAGTTTTGGGAATAAGCTCAACCTAATAGCTTATTTTCTAGCTTTTCGTTCGAATCCCTTAGATTTCGGAAAGGGTTTTAAGCCCCTTTCCGATTGGTTTTTCCGACCGGAGCATCATCTAACCAATTCCCATTATTTTAGGAAAGGTTGTTACTACACTTTCCGATTGGACCCTTATTCCGACGGCACCCCTACTCCACATTCCGACTGATCAATCGGATTAGGGTTTAACCTTTCCGATTGGTCCTCTGCTTGTTATTCCGATTGATCTTCGTATTCCGACGGCTGGTAATTTGCCCCGTATTCCGATTGGATTGTTTCACAAGTATTCCGACGGTGTCACCACTTAATATTCCGATTGGGAGTGTTTACACATTCCGATTGTGTGCTTTTGTCCCTATATTCCGATCGTGTCACTTTTCCCGTATTCCGATCGACTGATCGGAAAACATCTGATCAGGGCCTTTTCGCATTGTTTTGGTTTCTTTCGATATCACTTTCTTATAGTACCTTTTATTTTTCTAAAAATTTTCCAAGTGTTAGTTTAATTTAGTGAGTTAGTATTTTTCCATTGTCACCTTTACGTTTATATGCATTTATTTTTACTCGTTATTCAAATTAATCTTTTAACTTCCATTTACTCAACGACACTTTAATTACTTGCAATTAGTTTAAAACAAATCAACCAAACCTTTGATTCACCAAAAGACGATTGAGTCGCACTTAAGACCGGTTTTCAATTCGAAAAGATTCGGAACTATAACGAACTTGATACGAGGTTGCAAAATCCCAAGTATTAAATGGCGCCGCTGCCGGCTCTTTTCGTTAAGATAAACGGTTTCTAGTGAGAGACGCATTGAATTTTGGGATCCGTTCTTTGAACGTTATTTTCATTGCTATAAAAATTTCCAAAAATCCATAAAAAAATATATAACACTCTTCAAAAATACAAAAACATTAAAAAAAAAAAAACCTATAAAAACCAAAAATATTATATTCTTTGTGTATATTTTTCTTCTGCAGGTGCATGCGTACTAGATCTTCGAACTATTCTGAGCCCGAGACTCGTGAAGATTTAGATATGGCTGGTGTTAACAACAACAATAATCACCCACCTCAAAATAATTTGAATAACAACCATAACAACAACAACAACAATGTCCTTCAACCTGATTTACGAACCATGGAGGAATTGTGCCAACCCACCATGAACGGACGCGGAGGCCCGATTGCGCCAATGCACGTCACGGCTCAGGAGTTTTCGTTGAAGCATCATATGATACAACAAGTGCAAACGAACCCATTTCGTGGAATTCCGGATGATGATGCCAACAAACACCTCGACAAATTCATTACCATTACCCAAAGCATGAAGTGCCCCGGTGTTTCTATGGATGACCTTCGCCTTCAACTTTTTCCACACTCACTTTCTCACCATGCCGAAAAATGGTTTGACCGTCTTCCTAAGAATTCTATTCATACGTGGAACGACATGACTCAACGCTTTTTATCGCGCTACTTTCCCCCATCCATGGTTACTAGCCTTCGTAACCAAATCAGTGGATTTATGCAAGAGAATGATGAATCGCTTTTCGATGCTTGGGAACGTTACAATGATTTGATCGACCGCTGTCCTAATCACAATATGCTCCCCGTCACTCTCATTGACACTTTTTACAATGGTCTCACCTTTCGTGATCGTGACACGATCAATGCCGCCGCCGGTGGTACTTTTATGAAAAGGAGACCGGAGGAGTGTCGAGAGTTGATTGAAAACATGACTACTCACCACAAGAATTGGGATTCTTCCGCATCCTCAAGATCTAATCAGAGAGTCAATGTTTCGTCTACTTCTTCCACCACCAACTCATCTATTTTGGAACGTGCTATTCTCGATATTAACAAAAGTCTCCAAATTTTGACTTCTAACCAAACTCAACAAGCTAAAGCCGTTGTTATCTCTTGCGACACATGTGGTGGTCATCATTCCTACAATGAGTGTCCTTCTACTCACGGCAATTATTCTGAAGACGTTAACGCAGCATATGGTACTTATCCCACGGGAGGCTATCAAGCTCGCCCTCAAGGAGACCGTAACTTGCTAAGTTATCGTTCCAACAATTATCTTGCTCCTCCTGGTTTTCCTCCTGCAAACCAAAACCAACAACAAAGCTTTAACCGGAACAATCAATCCCAACCTCATGCTCAAAATCAGTATCAATCCCAAAGAAACCCATACCCAACTCAAGGAAATTCTCAAGCTTACCAAGCTCCACCTCTCAATCAACCGATGGCCGTTAACCAAGACGTCGAGACGTTCATGAAGACTAATCGTGAGATGGTGACGAATCTTCAGAGTCAATTTGTCAACTTGAAGAATGACATGGTGAAACAAGGGAGTGATATTTGAGCCGAGCTAAGGAATGACATGGCCAAACACAGCAATGATATTAATGCCAACATGCAAAACTCTTTTAACAATCAAGCTCTTCACCTTCGTGATATGATTGGTTCGCTCATCCAAAGTAATCAATCCTCTTCTTCGGGTACTCTTCCGAGTAATACCGTTGCGAATCCAAGAGGGGAGATGAAAGCAATCACCACTCGTAGTGGAAAAGGTTATATGGAACCCGAGCTTCCTACACCTCCACCCGTGATTGTGAACAAGGAAAAAGAGCAACTTTCCCCACCTCCTTCACCTTCTATCCCCATTTCCCCACCACCCGTGGTTGTGAGTGATCCTATTCCCTTAAAGCCTTCTTCTTCATCCCATATACCTTATCCTTCAAGGTTGAGGAAAGAGAAGCAAAAGAGCAAGGATGATATTCAAGTTTCAAACTTTCTTAAAATGTTCAAACAATTGAATTTTAACATCTCCTTTGCCGAGGCTCTCGCTCACATGCCCAAATATGCTAAGATGTTTAAAGATCTTTTAAGTGATAAAGAAAAGCTTCTTGACATTGCTCAGACCCAACTTAATGAGAACTGCTCCGCAGTGCTCTTAAGGCAATTGCCCACCAAACTTGGTGATCCGGGTCGCTTCTTGATTCCTTGCAACTTCCCGGGAGTAGAGAATTGCATGGCCCTAGCCGATCTAGGTGCCAGTATAAACTTAATGCCTTTATGTGTTTGGAAGCAATTATCTCTCCCCGAGCTAGTCCCCACACGAATGACTTTGGAATTAGCCAACCGTACGGTTGCTTATCCAGTGGGGATAGCCGAAGACGTCTTTGTTGGCATTGATAAATTCACCTTTCCGGCGGATTTTGTCGTCGTTGACTACGAGATGGATCCCCGCGTTCCATTAATCGTTGGACGTCCCTTTCTGAGGACCGGTCGCACTCTTATTGATGTAGCCGCGGGCGAAATAATCATGAGAGTTGGTGACGATAAAATTGTCTTCAACATGGGTAAGATTTCTCAGCAACCTTATTCTTATGAGAGCGTTAATGCTATTGATGTTCTCGATGAGGCTTGTGAAGAACATTTTCATGATGCTTGCAAAAGTACTCTTTATTCTCTACCCGATGTTGAGACCGTTGCCTCAATTGCCCCAGCATTGACTCCTTTTGGAGAAAGTGATTTGGATGACTTCGAAGCTAGCTTGGGTCCTCTCGATATTAAGTATGATAATTTGTCCACCAATTGGGATGAAGACATTAGTACTATTGAGAGACTTCTCAATGAGGACCCGTTCTCTCCTCCCGCTCCTAAAGAGGTGACTAATGATGCTCCATCGTTAGTTTCACCATCTATTGAGGATCCTCCTACTCTTGAGCTTAAGGATCTACCGCCTCATCTTGAGTACGTTTTTCTGGAAGACGACGAGAAGCTACCGGTCATCATCGCAAAGGATCTGAAAGAAGACGAAAAAGAACGCCTTGTCGCTGTGTTGAAGAAGCATAAACGTGCTATCGCTTGGAAAATCTTCGACATCCGCGGAATTGATCCTCACTTTTGCACACACAAAATTCTCATGGAGGATGACTTTAAGCCCACAATTCAAAGCCAAAGAAGGGTGAATCCTAAAATCCATGAAGTCATCAAAAAAGAGGTTATCAAACTTCTTGATGCGGGTATGATTTACCCTATTTCGGATTCACCATGGGTTAGTCCAGTCCATTGTGTGCCTAAGAAAGGCGGAATCACCATTGTGCCCAATGCAAACAACGAGTTAATTCCTACCCGTCTCGTTACTGGGTGGAGAGTTTGTATAGACTACCGCAAACTCAATGATGCCACGAGAAAGGATCATTTCCCCCTACCTTTTATGGACCAAATGCTTGAACGTTTAGCCGGTAATGAATATTACTGCTTTCTGGATGGTTTCTCGGGTTATTTTCAAATACCCATCGATCCCCACGATCAAGAGAAGACAACATTCACTTGCCCCTACGGCACATTTGCTTATAAACGAATGCCTTTTGGCTTATGCAATGCCCCCGGGACTTTCCAAAGGTGCATGTTGGCTATCTTCCATGACATGGTTGAGCAAACCATGGAAGTCTTCATGGATGATTTCTCGGTCTTCGGGGATTCCTTCTCTGCTTGCCTTGCCAATTTGGAGCGTATGCTTAAGCGGTGCGAAGACACTCGCCTTGTTCTGAATTGGGAAAAATGCCATTTTATGGTAAAAGAAGGCATTGTGCTAGGACACAAAATCTCTAAAGCCGGTCTTGAAGTCGACCGCGCTAAAGTTGATGTCATAGCCAAATTACCTCCACCTTCAACCGTGAAGGGTGTGAGAAGTTTTCTGGGTCATGCGGGCTTCTATCGTAGATTCATTCAAGATTTCTCTAAAATCGCTCGCCCGATGACCCACCTCTTGGAAAAAGATACTCCCTTTATCTTTTCTAAAGAGTGTCTCGAAGCCTTCAATCTTCTCAAGGATAAGCTAACTAAGGCACCGGTCTTGGTTACCCCTAATTGGGAGCTACCTTTTGAATTGATGTGCGATGCTAGCGATTTTGCTATTGGTGCGGTTCTGGGCCAAAGAGTGAATAAACACTTCCAACCAATCCACTATGCTAGCAAAACAATGACGGGGGCTCAATTGCATTATACGACAACCGAAAAAGAGCTTTTAGCTGTTGTCTATGCTTTTGAGAAATTTCGCCCCTATCTTGTTTTATCCACCACCATCGTATACACGGACCATTCCGCGTTGAAGTACCTGATGACTAAGAACGATTCTAAGCCAAGACTTCTTCGCTGGGTTTTACTCCTTCAAGAATTCAACATTGAAATTCGTGACAAGAAGGGAGCCGAAAACCTGGCCGCGGATCATTTGAGTCGACTTGAGGATCCATATCAGGGGGATCATCCAAACAAAGAGATCAATGACTCTTTCCCCCTGGAGACTCTAATGTCTATAAATCTCAATCTTGATGGCACCCCGTGGTTTGCGGACATTGCAAACTACTTAGCGGGTGGTATTCTCATCCAAGGGTTAACATCCCAACAAAAGAAGAAGTTCTTGAATGATGTTAAGACTTACTTTTGGGATGACCCTTATCTATTCAAACAGTGTGCTGATCTGATTATTCGTCGATGTGTTGACGGACCGGCAGCTTTCGATATCCTCCAAGCTTGCCACAAAGGACCCACCGGTGGTCACTTTGGTCCCAACTACACCGCTAAGAAAGTGTTTGATTCTGGATTCTACTGGCCCACCATTTATCGTGACGCTCACGAAATGGTTAAGCATTGTGATGCTTGCCAACGACAAGGCAAGATCACACATAAGGATGAGATGCCTCAAAATTTCATACAGGAATGTGAAATCTTTGATGTATGGGGCATCGACTTTATGGGGCCATTTCCATCATCCAAAGGGAACAAGTACATCCTCGTCGCCGTCGACTACGTCTCTAAATGGGTTGAAGCTAAGGCTCTTCCTACGAATGATGCGAGGGTGGTTGTGAACTTTTTGAAGAAGCTTTTCGCTCGATTTGGCGTTCCTCGTGCTATCATCAGTGACCGCGGGACTCATTTTTGCAACGATCAATTTGCAAGAGTCATTGCAAAGTATGGTGTCACTCACCGTCTTTCCACCGCCTATCATCCCCAAACCAATGGGCAAGCCGAAATTTCCAATCGTGGCTTGAAGAGAATTTTGGAGCGTACTATGGGAGAGCATCGCGCCGCGTGGGCTGATAAGTTAGATGATGCTCTATGGGCTTTCCGTACTGCTTACAAGACCCCGATCGGTTGTACACCCTATCGTCTTGTGTACGGGAAAGCTTGCCACCTACCCATCGAGCTGGAACATAAGGCGCACTGGGCCTTGAAGTGGGCTAACTTCGACATCATCAAAGCCGGTGATCATCGCAAGGTTCAACTCAACGAGCTAAATGAACTGAGGAATGAAGCTTATGAGAACTCGCTGATCTACAAGGAGAAGACGAAGATTATCCACGATGCTAAAATCAAGAACCGAGAGTTCCACGTTGGTGATCAAGTCTTACTCTTTAACTCTCGGTTGAAGATCTTCTCTGGCAAGTTGAAGAGCCGCTGGACTGGTCCATTCACCGTCGCCAAAGTCTTTCCGTATGGGACCATTGAGCTTTCTCAGCCGAATGGGCCTAATTTCAAGGTGAATGGCCAGCGTTTGAAGCTGTACTTTGGTGAGGACATCTCTCAGGAGATGATTCCATCCCTCACCACGTTCCCCATGAACTAAAATTGGGTCGAGTCAGGCTCATGACTCGGTGAACAAAAACAAGCGCTTCTCGGGAGGCAACCCGTGTTCTATCCTTTACTGCTTTCATAATAAGTGTAGGGGGAGCCCCGCATATGTTTGTTGTCTTGTTTCTTGTGCTGTGCAGGGATTAAAGCTTCAGAAAGCATCTTGATGACTTTTGACGAACCGTGATACTGTGTTTCCCATCTTCCCGGTTCTATCCTAAACTCTTGTGATTCAATATTTCATATTCTATATGTTCACATTGAATTCACTTTAGTTGTCCTTTCCTTAGCAAGAGTTAAACAAAGTGCACAATGTCCTAAGTGTAGGGGAGTTTACTCCCACTTGCTTAAACATTGAGGACAATGTTTATCTCAAGTGTAGGGGGGACTTCTATCGAAGTAAGTGGTCTTTTCCATGAATTTGCCTTCATTTTAACCGGAAAATTTGATTTTTCGACATTTGTCAAAATTTTTAATCTATTTTGGCCTAGTTGTATAGTTGTATTTGCCTTTGTTATGTTTCCTTTGCTAAAATAAATTTTTAATAAATTGGTTTTAGATTTTTCTTAGTCGTGAACATTTTGACTCAACCCGAGTTTACTCACCTAAGTTTGCTCTAGCTAGTATCCTTAACATGTTTAAGTCAAGTTTTGCTAGGCTTTTATATAGGGAGCTATAAAACGCGAAAGTCTTAACTCTCACGGGTTAAGAACAAGAACTTTTCGCAAGTTCCTATAATTGATCCTAGAGAGTCGTTTATCAAGGGAACTTTAAAACGCGATTTCTAAACTTGAAAAAGTCTAAGAATTTGCAAGATCCTATAGGCGACTCGAAAACCCAAAACTTTGATTTAATAGGCTAAGCATCCACGAGTCTCATTCCTTGAGATTTTAAACTGTGGAGAACGAGAGATGATAGAGTCAATTATAAGTTCGGTACTCTCTCGTGAATTTATGTGAGTTAATTATGAGCCTATTCTCCCTCCGCTTGCTTAATAAATTATCTGCTAATAAATAAGGTTGTACGATTTAAAAGGTTACTTAGCTTCTAGCCCCAGATCGTTTAAAAGTTGCTCGGTAATGACGAGAGTTCATAGCCAAGGCATAACTTATGAAGCGGGGCGCGAAGATTGGCGAGTCCGAAAAGGCCCTAACAAGGCATGAGGACTACATTTTGTTGCTAAAGATCCAAAAGTGATGTGAAGAATCATTTATCGAAAATCAATATGAAGGATCGAGACACACGACGAAAAGCAAGAACTCCCCAAAAGTCATGGAGAAATCTATCCGAAAAGACCCTAACAAGGTATGAGGATAAATAGATCCAAGTCCTAAAAGGAGGCGGATCGTTGTATATCAAAGTCCAAAATAAAGATTGGAGAAAAATGAAGACGTCGTGGTCCAAAGATGAAGAATCTCTCAAAAACTTCAAGTGAAGAAATTCCTATTATGAAGAGAAGACCATAATTTCAAGAACGTCTCTCGAAGATTCGAAGTATGAAGTCACTGCCAAATATCGGCCCGAGAAAGGTCTCAAATCGCGAACCAAGTTATGCCAAGATATGAACTTTCTGATATCCCGAGAAGCAGTTTTAAAAGATTTGGTCCTTTAGCTAACTATTGATTAAACCGTTCACCTTATTTTCGGACTAAATAACTATCGAAATAAGTCAAACAATGCATCCTCGTGATCATTCAAGACAAAAATAAAATATAAGAGATACACCTAGGAATAAAGGAGTCTAAGTGAATAATTGGCCCACATGAGTTCGTGATAGTTTGCTAACTTATAATAACAATGATCTCGTTTTTAAGCTTGGTATGGGGAACGTGAAACTTGAGGATGATAAATGTTCATGGCCGCCAAAACCCAATGTAAGTTTTTAATTTCTTTACTTATTTCTATCTTTTATGTTTAGTATTTAATAAAGGCCAAGGTGGGTTATCTTTGATGGAGAATGTAAACCGTGCTTTAAAATTAATGCATTGCATGAGGGCATTGCAATGGTCAAGTGTAGGGGATTTAATAAGTGTGAAAACACTTATCCTTTTACCACTTATTTCCTATAATAACAAGACCAAAACGTGTGATTTATGTCGTAAAAGTCGGAATTATGCGTGGTTTGTGTTTTTATTGTGTTTTAGGACCAAAATATGAAAAAGGAAGAAAACACGGGCTTTCACGGGCTTTTATTGAAGAAAACGGGAAAAAGACGAAGTCAAAAGATCAAGAGTGCAAAAAGAACGGAAGTCCAAGGCCTATTCTGAAGATTTATCGAAGAAAAAGTCAAAAGACGGAAGTTTAACGAAGTCGAAGAACTTAAGTCTAATAGAAGAAGAAAATTACAAGACAAGTTCAAATCCCAAGACGACAAAGACGAAGAATTAAAGTCGAGTCGAGAAAACGTGAAGAAAGCAAGAAAGAAGATGCAACACATGCACTCCTTCCACCTTCCCTATAAATACCCTCCTAATAGTCATTAGAAGGGTGGTTAGAGTTTTTAGTTAATTTTTCACTTTTTAGTTTTTAGAGAGAGAAAGTCTTAAACTTTCTCTCACTAGTTCATCTTTTTCTTTTAATCTTTCAAGATTAAACACTTTGTATTGCTTATTTCATTAATCAAAGTTCTATTTTTAAGCTTTTATTTCTTAATCTCATTCTACTTTTCTTTGATTTAAGATTGATTTTGGTGTGATTATCATGTGATCCGTGTTGTTCTAATTGATTTCATGCTAAAAAGTTAATCTTTTGATCATTTTATAAGATTTCATTTGATTAAGCTTTAAGACTTTTGTGCTTATTGGCTTATTTTTATGATCATCTTATTTTTCTTATTAAAAAGTTTTATTAAAAAGTTTATGTTTTTATGGTTTGATCTAAAAAGTTGATTAATTTCGAGTGGAATAAGTTGATCAAAGTGCTTATTTGATTCGGTTTTGTGAATTCGATTTAGTTTTGGGAATAAGCTCAACCTAATAGCTTATTTTCTAGCTTTTCGTTCGAATCCCTTAGATTTCGGAAAGGGTTTTAAGCCCCTTTCCGATTGGTTTTTCCGACCGGGAGCATCATCTAACCAATTCCCATTATTTTAGGAAAGGTTGTTACTACACTTTCCGATTGGCCCCTTATTCCGACGGCACCCCTACTCCACATTCCGACTGATCAATCGGATTAGGGTTTAACCTTTCCGATTGGTCCTCTGCTTGTTATTCCGATTGATCTTCGTATTCCGACGGCTGGTAATTTGCCCTGTATTCCGATTGGATTGTTTCACAAGTATTCCGACGGTGTCACCACTTAATATTCCGATTGGGAGTGTTTACACATTCCGATTGTGTGCTTTTGTCCCTATATTCCGATCGTGTCACTTTTCCCGTATTCCGATCGACTGATCGGAAAACATTCCGATCAGGGCCTTTTCGCATTGTTTTGGTTTCTTTCGATATCACTTTCTTATAGTACCTTTTATTTTTCTAAAAATTTTCCAAGTGTTAGTTTAATTTAGTGAGTTAGTATTTTTCCATTGTCACCTTTACGTTTATATGCATTTATTTTTACTCGTTATTCAAATTAATCTTTTAACTTCCATTTACTCAACGACACTTTAATTACTTGCAATTAGTTTAAAACAAATCAACCAAACCTTTGATTCACCAAAAGACGATTGAGTCACACTTAAGACCGGTTTTCAATTCGAAAAGATTCGGAACTATAACGAACTTGATACGAGGTTGCAAAATCCCAAGTATTATGCAATTCAAGATATGGAAGAATGCTATGCCTTGGCCGATCTTGGTGCTAACATTAATTTGATGCCACTTGCAATCTTCAAGTCGCTCAATCTTCCTAAACTTACTCCTTCATGAATGTCTATTGAGTTGGCCGACCATTCCACAATTCTCGCATGTGGTTTGGCGGAAGACGTTTTTGTGAAAGTGGGGAAGTTCTACTATCCCGTAGACTTTATCGTTGTTGATATCCCCACGGATCCTCAAGTTCCTCTTAGTTTAGGTCGTTCGTTTTTAGATACGTCTATGGCTTTAATTGATGTGCATGCTAGAAAGATCACCTTACGTTTCAACGACTAGGAACTTGTTATAAACGCAACTCAAAATTCTCAACTTTCTCATGTTTATTCCGTTGCTACCATAAACCTCGTTGATATGATCGACGTGGTTTGCGAGGAATTTTCACAAGAAGTTTTAGGGTTTGGTGATGAAGAAACTAGTGGCAATCCCACTATGTTAGATCCAATTCTTGATAATTCGACACCAACCTTCACTCCTTTCGAAGGTGGTGGTTTTACGTTGGAAGAATGCAATGTTCCACGTACTTGTGACGAAGACCTCGACAACGATGAGGACTTCTCGATTATCAAGGATTTTCTCAACGATTTCCCATTTCCTCCACCCGAGGAGGTTATGAGTATCGAGCCCAAATCTTCACTTGAGGAACCACCTATTCTCGAGTTGAAAGATTTACCTCCTCACCTCGAATATGTCTATTTGGAGGAGGACGACAAGTTGCCGGTTATTATTGCGAAGGATCTTTCGAATGATGAAAAAACCGCACTTGTCGATGTTCTAAAGGACCACAAAGGGGCGATTGCGTGGAAGTTATCCGACATTAAGGGAATCGATCCCAAGTTTTGTACCCACAAAATCTTAATGGAGGAGGATTTCAAGCCCACAATCCAAAGTCAAAGGAGGGTGAACCCAAAAATTCACGACGTCATCAAAAAAGAGGTCCTTAAACTCCTTGACGCGGGAATGATTTACCCTATTTCCGATAGCCCTTGGGTGAGTCCTATTCATTGTGTCCCTAAAAAGGGAGGGATGACCGTTGTGCCAAACGATGCCAACGAGTTGATTCCCACTAGACTCGTGACCGGATGGAGAGTGTGCATTGACTATCGAAAGTTGAATGAAGCCACTCGAAAAGACCATTTTCCCTTGCCCTTCATGGACCAAATGTTGGAGCGTCTTGCGGGAAACGATTTTTATTGCTTTTTAGATGGTTTTTCCGGTTACTTCCAAATTCCCATCGATCCTCGTGATCAAGAAAAAACTACGTTTACATGTCCATATGGAACATTTGCCTATCGTAGAATGCCATTCGGACTTTGTAATGCACCGGGAACCTTTCAAAGGTGCATGATGGCAATTTTTCTTGATATGATCGAGAAGACGATGGAAGTCTTCATGGATGACTTTTCCGTGTTTGGTGATTCCTTCACTTCGTGTTTGTCGAACCTTGAGAGAATGTTGAAACGTTGTGAGGAAACCAACCTTGTGCTCAATTGGGAGAAATGTCATTTTATGGTTAAGAGTGGAATCGTCTTAGGGCACAAGGTCTCGAAAGCGGGGATTGAGGTAGATCAAGCTAAGGTAGACGTCATCGCCCAATTACCTCATCCCAAAACTGTCAAGGGAGTTAGGAGTTTCCTAGGCCACGCGGGCTTTTATCGTCGATTCATCAAGGACTTTTCAAAGATTTCTCGACCTATTACACATCTTTTTGAAAAAGAGGCACGTTTTGTCTTTGACGAAGATTGTGTACGAGCCTTTGAGATCCTTAAGAGGAAACTTACCGAAGCTCCCATTCTTGTTGCTCCCAATTGGAACCTCCCCTTTGAGCTTATGTGTGATGCTAGTGATTACGCTATTGGGGCCGTTTTGGGGCAACGTCATGATAAGCACTTCTTTCCTATTCACTATGCTAGCAAGACGATGACCGAGGCTCAACATAAATACACTACAACGGAAAAGGAGTTCCTTGCCGTGGTGTATGCATTTGAGAAATTCCGACCTTATCTCGTCTTAGCTAAATGCATAGTGTATACGGACCATTCGGCTATCAAGTATCTTATGGCTAAGCAAGATGCTAAGCCGAGATTACTTCGTTGGATTCTCCTCCTTCAAGAATTTGATCACAAAATCATTGACAAAAAAGGAGCCGAGAATCTAGCGGCCGATCATCTTTCTCGTTTGGAAGATCCTCACCAAAGTGTTTACGAGCCCAAGAAAATCACCGAAACATTTCCGCTCGAGACACTTGGTGTAGTGAATTCTAAGCTTGATTCTTCTAGCCCATGGTTTGCGGACTTTGCAAATTACCATGCGGGTAACTTCATCATTAAGGGTATGACGACTCAACAAAAACGAAAATTCTTTCGTGACGTCAAGTTCTACTTTTGGAACGACCCTTACTTGTTTCGAACTTGTGCGGATCAAATCATCTGACGTTGTGTTTTTGGCACCGAAGCTTCTACCATCCTTAGAGCTTGCCATGAGGGACCCACGGGTGGTCACCACGGTGCTAATCTCACGGCTAAAAAGGTGTTTGATGCCGGCTTCTTTTGGCCTACTATTTACCGAGATGCACAAGATCTTGTGAAGTCGTGTGATGCATGCCAACGACAAGGAAAAGCCTCACAAAAAGATGAAATGCCACAAAATATCATCCAAGTGTGTGAGATCTTTGACGTTTGGGGTATAGACTTTATGGGGCCGTTCCCATCATCTCGTGGTAATAAGTACATTCTCGTTGCGGTTGACTACCTATCTAAGTGGGTGGAGGCCAAGGCCTTGCCCACCAATGATGCTCGTGTGGTAGTCAAGTTTTTGAAGCAATTGTTTTCTCGGTTTGGAACCCCTCGTGCTATCATAAGCGATCGTGGAACCCATTTTTGTAACGACCAATTCGAAAGGGTTCTAAGGAAATATGGGGTTACACATCGTCTTTCTACGGCTTATCACCCCACAAACGAGTGGGCAAGTCAAGGTTTCAAACCGAGCTTTGAAGAAGATTTTGGAGAGATCCATTGGATAGAAACGACAATCTTGGTCGGATAAGTTAGACGATGCTTTATGGGCCTTTAGGACCGCTCATAAGACGCCCATTGGGTGCACTCCCTATAAGCTTGTGTATGGAAAGAATTGTCATTTGCCTATCGAATTAGAACACAAGGCTTATTGGGCCCTAAAACATTGTAATGATGATATGGAAACCGCGGGAAAACACCGGAAAATGCAATTAAATGAATTGGATGAATTAAGGGATATTGCTTATGAAAATTCATTGATTTACAAAGAAAAACTAAAAAGTTGCATGATTCTAAAATTAAAAACCGGGTTTTTAACAGTGGGGATCAAGTTTTGCTTTTTAATTCAAGATTAAAAATCTTTTCCGGTAAGTTGAAACCCCGTTGGTCCGGTCCATTCACCGTGACTCAAGTGTTTCCTTATGGGACCATCGAGCTAGCTCAAGATGATGGTTCTAACTTCAAGGTGAATGGACATAGGTTGAAGCACTACTTTGGCGGGGAAGTTCCATCCTTGAACTACCTCGTGGGGGAGTCCCATGCTTATCCTATGTACATATTATCGCTTTCTAATGTAGTTTACGTGTGGGGATTTGTGCCCTTCCAACCTTTGTTCCGTGGTTGTTTGTGCATTGTTGTTTTTAGATCATGATCTTCACGATTGGAGCCTCTCGTGTCCGTTTTATGGGAGCACTCGATCGTTTGCTTTGGAGACGTTTCTCAATATCCATGATATATCCTTTTGATGTTCTAACCTTAGGTTTTTAGCACACTTCATAAACGGCTATTAATTTTTTGGTTACACCCTTTCCATGCTAGATTAGGCATTCGACTACGTCTCTAGTATGGGGGTGTTTGCACCCCTAGACTCGAAACATTGAGGACAATGTTTAACTTTAGTATGGGGGGGGGGGGTGAATAGATACTTGCCTTGCCAAACCTTCACGCTTTCCAAATTTTATCTTTTTGTTTATCGTTTTGTTGCAAAATAAGGCTAAAAATGGCCAAATTTTAAAATTTTTCTCATGTTTTATAAGTGTTTAAGACACAAATGTAGATTTTCCGATGGCGATAATAAGAGTAATTTTTGACTCGACCGTGCGTGTTGAGCACTTAGCTTTGAATCCTTAACTACACATTAGGCTAAGTCTCTTAAATGAGGACGAGAAATGATAGAGTTAATTATAAGTTACTATGCTAAACGTAGAGTACTCGTATTCTTTCAAAATCTCATGTGTTCTCGTTGTTTGCTTATTCTCCCTTCGCATGTAAATATTTTTTGCTTAATAAATATTGACTTAGCGGTTTAGTTAGGATTGTTGGGTTTCTAGTCTTTTCTAGTAGCTTCCGTGTAATTAAATTGGGAAGACATTAAGGTATCGCCAGCGTCATGGTTTTGAAGTATTGGCACCTGAATAATCGAAAGCTTCACCCAATAATAAGATTTCAAGTGCTCACCTAAATCTAGCAAACAATCTGAAGCCCCACAAGGCCGAAAAATCTATGCAAAATTGAAAGTGAATCAAGCCTTAATCTTCGAAGCTTTAAAGATCCAAAATTCGCTTTAGCGTGAGGATATACGTCTTGGGCTAATAAAACCACCGATGAGGCGGATAATAAAAGGCAAGGCAAGACCGAAGTCATAATAAAAGCTTCATGGCGAAGTTGAATAAAAGATGGAGGTAAACCAAAGATAATAAGGCCCTTCCGTTAGGGGGCGTATAAAAGTCTTGGTAATAAGTCTCATGTTCAAAACCGTTATAAAACCGTGTTTATCGATAATTCTTGTCAACTTAATTTTTTAACATCGTTGTCTATTAGGAGGGGTTATTGATTTGATGGTGTTAGTTACACCGTTAGGACTCTATTTTTAGACCTAAATCTCTATTATCGCATAAGTCAATGATGTATCCTCGTGAAACATTCAAGACATCATAAAATATAAGAGATACAACTTAGGAATAATGGGAGGATAAGTACGTGATTAGGGCATATGAGTGGCATTACTAACTTATAATGACAATGATCTCGTTGCACGCTTGGCATGGAATTGGAGTGAAAATCGAGGATGACGAAATTATTTCTAACGAAGCATTCACGTGTTCTTATTCTATGAACCTAAACGTCCCATTTTGCGATGAAAATCATACATTATGTCTAAAACGCAAGTAGTAGTAATAGTAGTAGCATAGCTAGTTTATCATTTCAATAAAGTGTATAAAAATGAATTTTGGAAGTGGTATGATACTTTATTCTAGCATTGCGTGAGGGCACGGCAATGGTTTAGTATGGGGGAGTGATGAGACTGCTTTTATACATAGTCTCATCGTCTAAATCGGGCTTAAAATGCATTAAATATCATCAAAATACCCAAATATATGCTTGTGTTTGTTGCTTGTGTATTTTAGGTACGGATATTGAGAAAATGACAAAAGATCACAAGAATCAAGCAAAAACGAACACGGGAAACGAAGCCGCACGATGAACCAAGCCCTAATGAAGAATTTTCCAAAGAAAGTCCTTGAAGATTTGAAGAATTATGAAGATTGGTCCTCCAAGTTTGAATAATTGACACTTTATACCCTTGTATCTTCATAATTACAAGTTTGGTCCCTAAAGTTTGTCAAAATTACAAAAAGGACCCTTAACTTTGAAGAATTGGCAAATTTAGTCCCTCAACAAAACTAAATTGTCAATAATGGTCCACCAAGAAGTCAACAAACAAGTTAAAGCCTTAAAGTATGAAGACATGTCAAGAACAACCCTTGAATATTGAAGAATTTACATGTTTGGTCCTTGTTTCAAGCTTATAAAGTTTTTGTGCCAAAAATGACAACTATCCAAAAGTTGTCATGTGCAAATTGGGCGTTGATAGCCATTTTATACAACATGAAGAAAGTGTGAAACATGAGGGGTCAAACCTGCCAGACAACCAAACCTAAACCCTCCACTCATAGCACGCCACATCACCCACTTCCAGCCCACACCCAATCAAAACGTCCTTCCTCACCACGTCACCTCTCCACTCACTCAAACTGATTTAATTAATCAGTTTAATTTTCCCACCCAAACACTTAATTTAAAATCCATTATCCCCAAACCGGATTAAACTCACCCTAATCCACCCTTAAACCCTAAATAATCCCCAGGATGAACACTTATCAAATCAAAGGGTTTTTTGTTTATTTGCTCCAGATCCATGATTAACCATCACTTAAACCTAAAACCACCCTTAAACTCCCATCACCATCACCTCACATGCTTGTGCCACCCTCCCCTGCCCCACTATTCACTCCCAAACAAAAAGATGACAGCAAACCAACGACTCACAGCATTTTCGTGCTCCCAAAGGCAAAATGGACGTCCAAGATCATCTCTTCATCACTGGCATCTTCACAAACTGCCAAGATCATCACATGGAGCTTCAAAATTCAAATTATTCAAAGGGTATTTCAGGGAAATCAGCAACTAGGGTTTTGCACATTGTATTATTAAAATCAGTATTCTAGAATAGTCCTAGTAGTAGTATAAAAGGAGACGCATGTGTCCCTTTTACGTGGTTCTTGTTTTCCTGTTTTCACAACCTTGTAAATCTTTTTGTTCTGAATGAGAAACTAAGTTAAGTGTTGGTGATGAAAACAAGTTCCATATTACATTTCAGTTGATTTAAGTTATAATTGTTTGAGTTTGGTTTAATTTTCAGCAAATGTTTTCAAGTTTCCAAGTTTCTGTTTTCTTTTCAAGTTTTTTCTCAAATCTTAAATTTCATTAAAAACCTGATAAAATGGTGATTAAGTGTGTTGGTGTGATGGTGTTTGAGCTTGTGTATGTCCAAGACACCATGGCTTGTTCTGGTGTAGTGGGTACCCAAGCTTAAATAAGCCATTTGTTTAGTCATATTTTTTAGCTTATCATAATCTTACCCATAAGCTAAGGCTTTCTTCTAGCTTAATCTATAAGCTAGGGGCAAGCTGTTAAACTTTTACACAGCTTTGTTCCCTTTTCTCTTAGCAGATTCAAAGAGGAACCAATTTTACCCATTTTTGTTAAGCAGTCCCTTATAAGCCCATCAACAAAGTTCAGCACAAGCCCCATCTTGTTTGGAGGTGACTTTTCAGTCACTGTTGGGCCTGGATGTAGGCCCAACAAGGTAGCTTACTTGACCCTTTTTCAGTTTTCAATAAATTTTCAGTTTATTTGTGATTTGTATGAATTTTGTGAGAAGTTGCTTATTTGTTGGTTAAAGCTGTTGGATATTGATTATTATAGGGTATTATGCATGTTTAGGACTAGTAGAATCAGTTTTGTTGTAGTTTGAATTAATTTGTTTTGAAAAATTTTCAATTTCAGTTTTTAAGGAGTGTTTGGGATAAGGGTGAAACTTGGATTATTGTTAAGAATCTTGTGTTTAAACCTGTCTTATACACTTATTAGGGTGTTGTTAGGTTGTGTGTTAGTTTGATTGTCAGTTTGGTAGTATATTGAACACTTTGGCTTGCTAAAAATTAAATAACATTGCCTTAATCAGAGAAGTGCATTTTTCTGCTTGTTTTTAAGAGAATGTGTGCCATCAATCTGAATCATTGCTAGATTATAGGATTGTTTAGGATTGTGTATGGTTTGTATGTGATCTGGTACACTTGTATGCAAGATTTTGAGGTTTGAATTTCATTATTATGCTAAGTTTATCAGCAAGTATTCATCAGATAACATAAGCCAATATCAGAAACATGAGTATGCATGTTTGATTGATTTTTGTGAAGTGATTTGTGTGATTTTGTGTTTTCTTGAATCCTTATACTCAACAGAGTATAAGGGTGCCTTTTGTCCAACAAAAACACCACCAAAGATCAGAATCAAGTCCTCTTGATTGATATCTTCACTTGTGAAGAAACAAGTTTGTGTTCATCAAGCACAACCTTAACTGGGCACGTTTTATTAATCATAGGGCTTAATCTTTGACAATTTTGGATTGGTAATTGTGTTTTTGTGTTTAAAGGAGTATAAGTTTTGAGTTTTTAAAATTAAAAAGAAAAAAAAATAAAAACCAAAAAGGACGTGGCCAGGACTCGAACCTGCGCCACTCCTCTCACACACAAACGTCTTAACCATTGCGCCCTAGGGAGTTTGACTGATAAGTTTCATTTCATTATCTATTTAAGGGTTGTTTGTTTTGTAGCTTATTTGATCAGCAGCTCATTAATAAGCTTTTTCCAGCTTATTCCTTTAAGTTCTTTACTGTTTAACATTTTTCTTAGATTTGTATTAGGTTTAGGGAATTTTCTGTTTAAAAAGTTTATTTTTCCCATTATTAATTAATTTTCTAGGATTATTTTAAGTTGTAATTTTAAAAAGTCATTAAAAATAGAAAAAGGAAATTTAAAAATCTGAAAAAATAGTTTTTAGGTTTTGAATTACATCTTTGAGGTTTACAGCTTTTTAAGTTTTCAATTTAGCTTATTTTTGATTTTATTGGATTTTAGGGTTTTTAGCTAACTTTAAAATTTAATATTAAATTATTAAATAGGTTTCAGAAAATTTTAATTGCATTTTTGTCTTAGTTACGATATTCTAGATTTTTGGTAATTTTTTAGAATTTTTTTATGAACTTTGAATTTTTTTGATTATTTTAATATTATTTTATTATAAAAATTGAAGTTTAAATTTTTTAGTTTTTTAATTTTTTCTAGGTTAAGGACACTTAATTAGGAGTTTTGTCACTTTCCAAATATTTTTAGGACTTTTCAATTAATTTCTAGAATTAATTTAAGATTTAATTGATTTTAATAGTTTTTAAGTGTTTAAAAATAGTTTAATTTGGTTTTAAAATTTTTAAAAATAGTTTTTAGCTTAATTAGGATATTTTTTAGGTTTACAAACTATTAGATCTTGTTTAGGGCTTTTTAATAAATAATTGTGATTTTTAGGGCTTTAATTAGCATTAAAAAGTCATTATCTAATTAATTAAAAGGTTTTAGCAAGTTTGGATTTTTTGTAAACTCTTAGAATATTATTGGGGATTTTTAGAAATTTTTAGGAATTTTTAGGTTAAAATTTTAATTTTTGTACTATTTACGGTTTTACGTGTTCGCCTTTTTCGTCGTAGTTTAATTCGTTTTCGTAACCGTCTTTCTCTTCTAATCCCATTTCTTTCTTTCTTTCTCAATCATATAATCACAGATCAATATCAATTCAATACACAACACACTAGCCTCCTCGAGAACGAACTCACTTAGGGTCATTTACACACGGTTTTCCTAAATCGTCGTGCACAGTTGCCCTATTTTGTTGCTCTTTTTCCTAAAAGGGTAGCAAAAACTCTAAAATCAACAAAACACACCTTAAGTATAATTTGAAATGAAAATTTACCAGTAAAAGTCCCAAGGGCGCGCTGGTAAGTTGTGTGTGTTGTGAGGAGGATGGCACAGGTTCGAGTCCTGGCCAGTCCTTTTAAAAAAAAAACTTTTTTTTTTTACTTAAAAACTTAATCCAGTAACTTTAACTTACTTAAAAACACAAAGCAAATAACCAAAAGACAAGATTCAAAGCTTAGGAAAGCAAAAACGTGCCCAGCTTACAAGTAATCTGATGAACAATAGAGTGATATCTTCACTTGTGCAAATTGGATCAAGAGGAGCTTGATTTTGATTTCAGTGATGTTTGATGGACAAATGGGCACCCCTACACTCAGTTGGAGTGTAGGGAGTAAATTAAAGCACAAAAAACAACAAGAATTCCACAAGATCAAGCACAAAATTCACCAAAAAGTTACTGATATGCCTAGTCAAGGACTGAAAGAATTTTGTTGATTCAAATGACACTCAAATGGATTTCAAATGCTTGAATCATGCATACAAACTAACCAAATGATATGTAAACAATTAAAACCCCTTAACTGACCTATAATCTAACAACTTACCAAGAGTTGATGCACAAACTTCACAAAATAATCAGTAAAAGGGCACTTGACTGTTTTCCAAAATTTGAGCATACAAATGTGTTTTATACACTACCAAACTGAAACCTTAGTGCAAATATCTTATAACAAGCTCCAAAGAAGTGTGTGAGACAGGTTTTCAAGCAAGAATACAGTCTTCTAACCCAATATAAACCTTAATCCAAACACCCCTTAATATTCAGAAAACAAATTTTTCAAAGCAAATCTATTTGAATCTATTCAAAACTGATTACAAACACTTCTAGCATGCATTCAAACCTAAGTTGAGCAAAATTAAGCACTTAAACTAACACTTAACAAATTCTCACAAATATCATGCAAAATCACATAAAACTGAATATTTTGAAAAATGAAAAAGAGAACAAGGATGCTACCTTGTTGGGCCTACATCCAGGCCCAACTGTGACTGAAAAGTCACCTCCTACAAGCTGGTGGCTTGTGCTTATGGGTTTTGAACAAGAAGCAAGTAGAGAATTGATGGTGGTGGTCACTGTTGACAGACACACCCCATATATCTTCTTAAAACTGGAATAGGTACCAGGATCCTGCTAAGAGAAATGTAAGCAAAAGAGTTAACTGTCCACAAGTTCAATAAGCTAACAAACCAGCTTATTGATTAAGCTGTTTGTGGCTTATTGGACTAAAGTAAAAAAAACTGAAATGCTTGATTTTCTTGAAATATTACTACAAACTAAATCAACAAGATCTTTAACCCTCCCTTAAACTTGATAATCAACAAGATTATCAGGCTTATGAGACAAGCTTAAAGCCCTTGGACCAATTCTTGAAAAATTAGAAGCTTGTGTCACCAACAGAAAATTAAAATGAAGCTTTAACTTGGAAAAGTAAAAATGCAAGAAATGTAAATGGGCTCTTTCTTTCTCGTCACAAACTCAGTACCAATTCATTTCATAAAATAAATATGGATTTACAAGGCCTTGACCCAGGAGAAGAAAAAAAGCTAGCAAAATCCTAAGTCCTAAACGCCTTTATATAGAGGCTACAAACATTCTAGAATTTAAAGGAAACTAAAACCCTAATGTATTGAACTTCCTCTATTGCCCTTGGAGATTCTTTGAAGATGCCATGTAGATGCCAATTTTTGAATTCGCCAAGAGTGCCATGTGAGGATCTTTGGACTATTGTGGGGGTGCCAGCAGTGAAAAGAGATCTTGGACGTCCACATTTTAGCTTAGGATGTAAGCAAGGGCGTGGGTCGTTGATTTTCTGCACTTTGTTTGTTTGGGAGTGAATAGTGGGGCAGGGGAGGGTGGTACAAGCATGTGAGGTGATGGTGATGGGGGTTTAAGGGTGGGTTTAGGTTTAAGTGATGGTTAATCAGGGATCTGGAGCAAATAAACAAAGACCCCTTTGAAATGTGATTAATTCAACCTGGGGAGTTCTTAGGGTTTATAAGGGATTTGGGGAGAGTTTAATCCGATTTAGGGGTAATTAAGGTTTAAAAAGTGTTTTTGGAGGGAAAGATTAATTAAGTTAAATGGTGTGGGTGGAAAGTGACGTGGAGAAAGGAGGAGCTGTGATTGGGTGGTCAAAAGGTCAAAGTGAGGTGGCAGTGTGTGGTTAGAGGGTTGTTGTTTTGTTGTCTGGCAGATATAGTCCCCCATGTTTCTTCAATCTGTCATCTTGTATTAAACAGAAAATAATTCCATTCCTTTGAAAAACAACTTTGGGAAGTTGGCAGTTTTGGCACAACAAGTTTTTAAACTTGTTTTAAGGGCTAAAAGTGCAATTTTGGCAATCTTCAAGGGCTTTCAGTGACATGTCTTCATACTTCAAGGTGTTGACTTGTTTGTTGACTTCTTGGAGGACCAATATTGACAATTTAGTTTTGTTGAGGGACTAATTTTGCCAATTCTTTAAAGTTAAGGGTCCTTTTTGTAATTTTGACAAACTTTAGGGACCAAACTTGTAATTATGAAGATACAAGGGTATAAAGTGTCAATTCTTCTATCTTGGAGGACCAATCTTCATAATTCTTCAAATCTTCAAGGACTTTCTTTGGAAAATTCTTCATTAGGGCTTGGTTCATCGTGCGGCTTCGTTTCCCGTGTTCGTTTTTGCGTGATTCTTGTGATCTTTTGTCATTTTTTCAATATCCGTACCTAAAATACACAAGCAACAAACACAAGCATATATTTGGCATTTTTTTATGATATTTAATGCATTTTAAGCCCTATTTGGACGATGAGACAATGTGTAAAAGCAGTCTCATCACTCCCCCATACTAAACCATTGCCGTGCCCTCACGCAATGCTAGAATAAAGTATCGTAGCATCTCCAAAATTCATTTTATTCACTTTATTGAATGATAAACTAGCTACACTACTACTATTACTACTACTTGTGTTTTAGACATAATGTATGATTTTCATCGCAAAATGGGACGTTTAGGTTCATAGAATAAGAACACGTGAATGCTTCGTTTAGAAATAATTTCATCGTCCTCGATTTTCACCCCAATTCCATGCCAAGCGTGCAACGAGATCATTGTCATTATAAGTTAGTAATGCTAACACTACTCATATGCCCTAATCACGTACTTATCCTCCCATTATTCCTAAGTTGTATCTCTTATATTTTATTTTGTCTTGAATGTTTCACGAGGATACATTGTTTGACTTATGCGATAATAGAGATTTAGGTCTAAAAATAAAGTCCTAACGGTGTAACTAAGACCATCAAATCAATAACCCCTCCTAATAGACAATGATGTTAAAAAATTAAGCTGACAAGAAGAATCGATAAACACGGTTTTATAACGGTTTTGAACATGAGACTTATTACCAAGACTTTTATACGCCCCCTAACGGAAGGGCCTTATTATCTTTGGTTTACCTCCATCTTTTATTCAACTTCGCCATGAAGCTTTTATTATGACTTCGGTCTTGCCTTGCCTTTTATTATCCGCCTCATCGGTGGTTTTATTAACCAAAGACATATATCCTCACGCTAAGGCGAATTTTGGATCTTTAAAGCTTCGAAGATTAAGGCTTGATTCACTTTCAATTTTGCATAGATTTTTCGGTCTTGTGGGGCTTCAAATTGTTTGCTAGATTTAGGTGAGCACTTGAAATCTTATTATTGGGTGAAGCTTTCGATTATTGGGGTGCCAATACATCAAAACCGTGATGCTGGCGATACCTTAATGTCTTCCCAATTTAATTACACGGAAGCTACTAGAAAAGACTAGAAACCCAACAATCCTAACTAAACCGCTAAGTCAATATTTATTAAGCAAAAAATATTTACAAGCGAAGGGAGAATAAGCAAACAACGAGAACACATGAGTTTTTGAAAGAATACGAGTACTCTACGTTTAGTATAGTAACTTATAATTAACTCTATCATGTCTCGTCCTCATTTAAGAGACTTAGCCTAATATAATTTAAGGAATCAAAGCTAAGTGCTCAACACGCACGGTCAAGTCAAAAATTACTCTTATTCTCGCCATCGGAAAACCTACATTCGTGTCTTCAAATACTTATAAAACATGAGAAAAATTTAAAATTCGGCCATTTTTAGCCCTATTTTGCAATAAAACGATAACAAAAAGATAAACTTTGGAAAGCGTGAAGGTTTGGCAAGGCAAGTATCTATTCACCCCCCCCATACTAAAGTTAAACATTGTCCTCAATGTTTCGAGTCTAGGGGTGCAAACACCCCCATACTAGAGACGTAGTCGAATGCCTAATCTAGCATGGAAAGGGTGTAACCAATAAATTAATAGCCGTTTATGAAGTGTGCTATAAACCTAAGGTTAGAACATCAAAAGGATATATCATGGATATTGAGAAATGTCTCCAAAGAAACGATCGAGTGCTCCCATAAAACGAACACGAGAGGCTCCAATCGTGAAGATCATGATCTAAAAACCACATATCACAAACAACCACGGAACAAAGGTTTGAAGGGTACAAATTCCCACACGTTAACTACATTAGAAAGCGATAATATGTACATAGGATAAGCATGGGACTCCCCCACGAGGCACCTCGTTTTTGATTACCGAGTCATGAGATCGACTCGATCCCCTCAATACTAATTATCATTGGGGAAGGTGACTTGGTCGAGGTAGTTCAAGGATGGAACTTCCCCGCCAAAGTAGTGCTTCAACCTATGTCCATTCACCTTGAAGTTAGGACCATCATCTTGAGCTAGCTCGATGGTCCCATACGGAAACACTTGAGTCACGGTGAATGGACCGGACCAACGGGATTTCAATTTACCGGAAAAGATTTTCAATCTTGAATTAAAAAGAAAAACTTGATCCCCAATGTTAAAAACCCGGTTTTTAATTTTAGAATCATGCAACTTTTTAGTTTTTTCTTTGTAAATCAATGAATTTTCATAAGCAATATCCCTCAATTCATCTAATTCATTCAATTGCATTTTCCGGTGTTTTCCTGCAGTCTCTATGTCATCATTACAATGCTCTAGGGCCCAATAAGCCTTGTGTTCTAACTCGATAGGCAAATGACAATTCTTTCCATACACAAGCTTATAGGGAGTGCACCCAATGGGCGTCTTATGAGCGGTCCTAAAGGCCCATAAAGCATCGTCCAACTTATCCGACCATGATTGTCGGTTTTCCCCTACGGATCTCTCCAAGATCCTTTTCAACGCTCAGTTTGAAACCTCGACTTGCCCACTCGTTTGTGGGTGATAAGCCATAGAAAGCCGATGTGTAACTCCATATTTCCTTAGAACCCTTTCAAATTGGTCGTTACAAAAATGGGTTCCACGATCGCTTATGATAGCACGAGGGGTTCCAAACCGAGAAAACAATTGCTTCAAAAACTTGACTACCACACGAGCATCATTGGTGGGCAAGGCCTTGGCCTCCACCCACTTAGAAAGGTAGTCAACCGCAACGAGAATGTACTTATTACCACGAGATGATGGGAACGGCCCCATAAAGTCTATACCCCAAACGTCAAAGATCTCACACACTTGGATGATATTTTGTGGCATTTCATCTTTTTGTGAGGCTTTTCCTTGTCGTTGGCATGCATCACACGACTTCACAAGATCTTGTGCATCTCGGTAAATAGTAGGCCAAAAGAAGCCGACATCAAACACCTTCTTAGCCGTGAGATTAGCACCGTGGTGACCACCCGTGGGTCCCTCGTGACAAGCTCTATGGATGTTAGAAGCTTCGGTGCCAAATACACAACGTCGGATGATTTGATCCGCACAAGTTCGAAACAAGTAAGGGTCGTTCCAAAAGTAGAACTTGACGTCACGAAATAATTTTCGTTTTTCTTGAGTCGTCATACCCTTAATGATGAAGTTACCCGCATGGTAATTTGCAAAATCCGCAAACCATAGGGTAGAAGAATCAAGCTTAGAATTCACTACACCAAGTGTCTCGAGCGGAAATGTTTCGGTGATTTCCTTGGGCTCGTAAACACTTTGGTGAGGATCTTCCAAACGAGAGAGATGATCGGCCGCTAGATTCTCGGCTCCTTTTTTGTCAACGATTTTGTGATCAAATTCTTGAAGGAGGAGAATCCAACGAAGTAATCTCGGCTTAGCATCTTGCTTTGCCATGAGATACTTAATAGCCGAATGGTCCGTATACACTATGCATTTCGTTAAGACGAGGTAAGGTCGGAACTTCTCAAATGCATACACCACGGCAAGGAACTCCTTTTCCGTTGTAGTGTATATAAGTTGAGCCTCGGTCATCGTCTTGCTAGCATAGTGAATAGGCAAGAAGTGCTTATCATGACGTTGCCCCAATACGGCCCCAATAGCATAATCACTAGCATCACACATAAGCTCAAAGGGGAGGTTCCAGTTGGGAGCAACAAGAATGGGAGCTTCGGTAAGTTTCCTCTTAAGGATTTCAAAGGCTCATACACAATCTTCGTCAAAGACAAAACGTGCCTCTTTTTCAAGAAGATTTGTAATGGGTCGAGAAATCTTTGAAAAATCCTTGATGAATCGACGATAAAAGCCCGCGTGGCCTAGGAAACTCCTAACTCCCTTAACGGTTTTGGGATGAGGTAATTTGGCGATGACGTCTACCTTAGCTTGATCTACCTCAATCCCCGCTTTCGAGACCTTGTGCCCTAAGACGATTCCACTTCTAACCATAAAATGACACTTTTCCCAATTGAGCCCAAGGTTGGTTTCCTCACAACGTTTTAACATTCTCTCAAGGTTCGACAAACACGAAGTGAACGAATTACCAAACACAGAAAAGTCATCCATGATGACTTCCATCGTCTTCTCGATCATATCATGAAAAATAGCCATCAAGCACCTTTGAAAGGTTCCCGGTGCATTGCAAAGTCCGAATGACATTCTACGATAGGCAAACGTTCCATATGGACACGTAAATGTAGTTTTTTCTTGATCACGAGGATCGATGGGAATTTGGAAGTAACCGGAAAAACCATCTAAAAATCAATAGAAATCGTTTCCCGCAAGACGCTCCAACATTTGGTCCATGAAAGGGCAAGGGAAAATGGTCTTTTCGAGTGGCTTCATTCAACTTTCGATAGTCAATGCACACTCTCCATCCGGTCACGAGTCTAGTGGGAATTAACTCGTTGGCATCGTTTGGCACAACGGTCATCACTCCCTTTTTAGGGACACAATGAATAGGACTCACCCAAGGGCTATCGGAAATAGGGTAAATCATTCCCGCGTCAAGGAGTTTAAGGACCTCCTTTTTGATGAAGTCGTGAATTTTGGGGTTCACCCTCCTTTGACTTTGGATTGTGGGATTGAAATCCTCCTCCATTAAGATTTTGTGGGTACAAAACTTGGGATCCATTCCCTTAATGTCGGACAACTTCCACGCAATCGCCCCTTTGTGGTCCTTTAGAACATCGACAAGTGCGGTTTTTTCATCATTCGAAAGATCCTTCGTAATAATAACCGGCAACTTGTCGTCCTCCTCCAAATAGACATATTCGAGGTGAAGAGGTAAATCTTTCAACTCGAGAATAGGTGGTTCCTCAAGTGAAGATTTGGGCTCGATACTCATAACCTCCTCGGGTGGAGGAAATGGGAAATCGTTAAGAAAATCCTTGATAATCGAGAAGTCCTCATCGTTGTCGAGGTCTTCGTCACAAGTACGTGGAACATTGCATTCTTCCAACGTAAAACCACCACCTTCAAATGGAGTGAAAGTTGGTGTCGAATTATCAAGAATTAGATCTAACATAGTGGGATTGCCACTAGTTTCTTCATCACCAAACCCTAAAACTTCTTGTGAAAATTCCTCGAAAACCACGTCGATCATATCAACGAGGTTTATGGTAGCAACGGAATAAACATGAGAAATTTGAGAATTTTGAGTTGCGTTTATAACAAGTTCCTCGTCGTTGAAACGTAAGGTGATCTTTCTAGCATGCACATCAATTAAAGCCATAGACGTATCCAAAAACGAACGACCTAAAATAAGAGGAACTTGAGGATCCATGGGGATATCGACAACGACAAAGTCTACGGGATAGTAGAACTTCCCCACTTTCACAAAAACGTCTTCCGCCAAACCACATGCACGAATCGTGGAATGGTCGGCCAACTCGATAGACATTAGTGAAGGAGTAAGATTAGGAAGATTGAGCGACTTGAAGATTGCAAGTGGCATCAAGTTAATACTAGCACCAAGATCGGCCAAGGCATAGCATTCTTCCATATCTTGAATTGCACAAGGGATAAAAAATTTACCGGGATCACCGACTTTTTGAGGTATGCGATTAAGATAAACTGACGAACAACTAGACAATTGATGCAATTTCTCTTTGTTGTTCAAGATACTCTTAAAGTTAGCGGCAAATCAAGGCATCATGACCAAAGCATCGGCGAAGCTCACATTAAGGTGCAACTCACGAAACATTTTCATAAAAAGCTCAAATTGGTAGTTGTCGCGCTCTTGTCGTTTTTCCTTCCTAAGTCTCGATGGGTAAGGCAAGGGTGGTGTGGGTTGGGGCATAGGCATAGCCTTTGGAATCTCGGGTTCCAATGTTGGTAAAGGGTCGATCGTAGGTGTGGCATGAGCGGTACTTTGTGGGCTTGAGATATGCTCCTTTTCGACCACCACCTCGGGTTATTCCTAAATTTCCTCCACCATTGGAGTAATTGGTTGAGGAGTCGGTTCTTTTAGTGCCTTACCAGTTCGTGTGGTAATCACTTTCATCTCTCCCTTCGGGTTTGATACGGTGTTGCTAGGAAGACCACTCGAAGTAGAGGCTTTGTTCCCCATGACGACTTCTAAAATTGCATTAAGCTTAGCATCTTGACTATTAAACTTAAGATCTTGACTAGCGGCTTTTTGGTCAATTCTTTGTTCAAGCCTAGCATGACTTTGTTCAATTTTATTGTTTTGACCTCTAATTTGATTAGCATAATCATTTTTCAACTCATTTCTCATGTTAAGATTTTCCTTCAAAAAATTAGCTAACTCCTTGGTGTTTTTAGCCGTGTCCCTAGCTTGACTAGCCAATTGCTCTTGTATATTTTCCAAAATCTTGTCATTTGCCGTAGCGTAATTCAAAAAGTCCACTGGAAGTTCTTTAGTGTAAACATTTTGAAGACCTTGACTCGTGTTTTGAAAATTACGGTTTTGATTTTGATTTTGCAATTGGCTACTACTTCCTTGATTCCCATAGTTGTTACTACCCTTGAAATCGTTCCTTTGATTACTTTGGTAACCAACTTGATTGTTTCGATAATTGTTAGCATTTTGATTTGGTGGAAAACCCGGTGAAGTCAATTGATTAGTGCGAGGAACTTGACCGTTTTGGTTATAAGTTCCCGCGGCCGCGAAGGCACTCGAAGTGTTACCACCGTTGGTAATGCACTCGGAATAATTGTGAGCTCCACCACAATACATACAAGAAACCTCACCCGCTTTAGCCGTAGCGGGAGTGGGTTGTTCACCAACTTTAAACTCAATTAACAATCCCTTAAGCTTATCAAAAATCTTGTTCTCCAAATTAGCCTCGATTTGGCAAGCATCAACGGTGTGTGACAATGAAGGCGAAGGCGAAGACGAAGTCTTACGAACACTCGACGTGCTACGAGGACTATAGACCTTATACCTATTCTCAATGATTAACAATGCTTCCTCGACCGTTTTACACAAAAAATTACCACCCGCGGCGGCATTAAGATAATCACGCTCATGATCGTTCAAGCCATTGTAAAACGTGTCAATTTGATGCAAGTCGGAAAAACCATGATGAGGACATTCGTGCAACATTCCTTTAAACCTATTCCAAGCCGTTGAAAAACTCTCATTATACTCTTATGAAAACTTTGAAATCTCGTTTTTCAAATGCGTAGTCTTAGAGGGCGGAAAAAATTGGTTCACGAATTTTGAAACGAGATCCTTCCACGTCAATATAGAATTGGGTTGCTCTTTCTCTAACCAAATTTTTGCGGGCCCCGCTTAGGAATACGGAAAAAGCATCATCTTAATCGAGTTGTTTGAGACGTCCTTAAACTTGCAAGTGGTGGTGAGACGATTAAATTGGCGAATGTGGTTATGAGGGTTGTCCTTTTCGTCACCTCGAAACTTGTTGTTTTGAATCATGGACAACAAACCCGTCTTAACCTCAAAATTCTCCGCAAGGATAGCGGGAATCACAATCTCTTCTCCATAACCCTCGGTGGGTGCTTGAAGCAACTCCATCATAGTTCGATTAGCCATGGGTGCTTCTTTCACTACAATGGGTTCGTCAATAGGAGACTCCTCACTAGAAGGAGTGGTTGATTTGTTTCTTCGTTTACGAGCACGTCTTGCTTTGGAGCGAGTTTGCATAAACGTCACCTACAACGAGAAGGCGGGCAAAGAAGATTCTTTTTGGTGTTTTTACTTTTTCAATTTTTTTGTGGTTTTTGATTGTTTTTACTTTTTTGGATTTTTGGAATGTATTAGGTAGACCAAAATCTACAAATCTCCTCCTTAATCAAATCTCTCGATTAAAGAAGCCTCAAGGAATGAAAATGATCACGTGAAGTGAACGCCTTCGATGACTTTAGAACGATGGTGGAGCACCAAATCGTTCAAGAGGGTTTAATCAAATGAAACCAAGAAAATATATATGATACTTAAGTAATACTTTGGGCGGCAAAACCCTCGATTAGCTTTCAATCTCAAAATACGCACAAGCAAGTGGAGGAAACGAGGCGGCGCGAAGCACTTAAGAGCCTTTTTCCTTTAGGTCGTGAAATACAACCGCCTTATACCCACCTTATAGTTTGTATCTTTCAAAATCGAGCTTCACGAAAGTATTTATCTATTTTTGCCTTTTTCTTTGGTTTGAGTTTCGAATACAATGATTGGGTAATGACCTCCCAAGTCAAGGTTGTGATTTCTCACGTATTTGGAGTACTTGTGAATTTATTGTTCTACGTATACAATATAGTAATAGTATTCACAAAAAACAAAAAACCGATAATACGTATTTGTAGAGTGCTACTAATACAAATACTAATTATGGCTATATAAAAAACAACAATTGTTCAACCAAAACACAACACGCCTCCCCGGAAGCGGCGCCAAAATGATTGTTGGGATTTTTACTACTCTTTAGGAAAAGAGCAATAAATAGGGTAAGTATGCACGACGATTTAGGAAAACCGTGTGTGAAAGACCCTAAAAGTGAGTTCGTTCTCGAGGAGGAAAGTGCGTTGTGTTAGGAGATGATATTGATTTGTGATTATATGATTGAGAAAGAAAGAAAGAAATGGGATTAGAAGAGAAAGACGGTTACGAAGACGAATTAAACTACGACGAAAAAGGCGATCACGTAAAACCGTAAATAGTGCACAAATTAAAATTTTAACCTAAAAATTCCTAAAAATTACAAAAAATCCACAATAATATTCTAAGAGTTTACAAAAAATCCAAACTTGCTAAAACCTTTTAATTAATTAGATAATGACTTTTTAATGCTAATTAAAGCCCAAAAAATCAAAATTAATTCTTAAAAAGCCCTAAACAAGATCTTATAGTTTGTAAACCTCAAAAATATCCTAAATAAGCTAAAAAGTATTTTTTAAAATTTTAAAACCTAATAAAACTATTTTTAAACACTTAAAAACTATTAAAATCAATTAAAACTTAAATTAATTCTAGAAAATAATTGAAAAAGTCCTAAAAATATTTAGAAAGTGAGAAAACTCCTAATTAAGTGTCTTTAACCTAGGAAAAATGTAAAAACCTAAAAAAATCAAATTTCAATTTTTAATAATAAAATAATTAAAATATTCAAAAAAATTCAAATTTAATAAAAAAATTCTAAAAAATTCTAAAAAATCTAGAATAATGTAACTAAGACAAAAATGAAATTAAAAGTTTCTAAAACCTATTTAATAATTTTATATTAAATTTTAAAGTTGGTTAAAAACCCTAAAATCAAAAATAAGCTAAATTGAAAACTTAAATAGCTGTAAACCTCAAAAATATGATTGAAAACCTAAAAACTATTTTTTTCAGATTTTTAAATTACCTTTTTCTATTTTTAAATTACTTTTTAAAATTAAAACTTAAAATATTCCTAGAAAATTAATGAAGCACGTGAAAAATAATCTTTTTGAACTGAAAAGTCTTAAATCCTAATAAGAATCAAAGAAAATTGCTAACTTGGAAAAAGCCCTAAGGAATAAGCTGAAAGTAGCTTATAAATAAGCTGCTAGTAAAAATAAGCTTAAACAAAACACACCTTAAGTATAATTTGAAATGAAACTTAACCAGTAAAAGTCCCAAGGGCGCGCTGGTAAGTTGTGTGTGTTGTGAGGAGGATGGCGCAGGTTCGAGTCCTGGCCAGTCCTTTTAAAAAAAACATTTTTCTTTTTTTTTAACTTAAAAACTTAATCCAGTAACTTTAACTTACTTAAAAACACAAAGCAAATAACCAAAAGACAAGATTCAAAGCTTAGGAAAGCAAAAACGTGCCCAGCTTACAAGTAATCTGATGAACAATAGAGTGATATCTTCACTTATGCAAATTGGATCAAGAGGAGCTTGATTTTGATTTCAGTGATGTTTGATGGACAAATGGGCACCCCTACACTCAGTTGTAGGGAGTCAATTAAAGCACAAAAAACAACAAGAATTCCACAAGATCAAGCACAAAATTCACCAAAAAGTTACTGATATGCCTGGTCAAGGACTGAAAGTATTTTGCTGATTCAAATGACACTCAAATGGATTTCAAATCCTTGAATCATGCATACAAACTAACCAAATGATATGTAAACAATTAACACCCCTTAACTGACCTATAATCTAACAACTTACCAAGAGTTGATGCACAAACTTCACAAAATAATCAGTAAAAGGGCACTTGACTGTTTTCCAAAATTTGAGCATACAAATGTGTTTTATACACTACCAAACTGAAACCTTAGTGAAAATATCTTATAACAAGCTCCAAAGAAGTGTGTGAGACAGGTTTTCAAGCAAGAATACAGTCTTCTAACCCAATATAAACCTTAATCCAAACACCCCTTAATATTCAGAAAACAAAATTTTTCAAACCAAATCTATTTGATCTATTCAAAAATGATTGCAAACACTTCTAGCATGCATTCAAACCTAAGTTGAGCAAAATTAAGCACTTAAACTAACACTTAACAAATTCTCACAAATATCATGCAAAATCACATAAA